>OZ022254.1:13488636-13573636 GCA_963978915.1 Caenorhabditis parvicauda | reverse complement strand
AGAAACTAGCTGACCCGAGGTTTAATAGGCCTGGCTGGTTTTTTTCTTTGAAACGTGACATGACATGGAGAAACGTCTTGGAAAAATGGTTGGCACGGTTTTTGAGAAACAAATCTTCAAAAGGGATTGTGAAGGGTTGGATGGAGCGATTTTGAAGCCGCATAGAGAAAACAGTGAGAAATAGAACACGGTTCTTCTCTTCTACAGTACTAGCTCATATTCCTCGCTACGCTCGGGCCGTTCGATTTTTGATTCTAACACGCACTTGGTTCAACTTCTCTCTCTCTCTCTCCTCTCTATCTATCTCTCTCTCTCTCTCTCTCTCTCTCTCTCTCTCTCTCTCTCTCTCTCTCTCTCTCTCTCCTCTCTATCTATCTCTCTCTCTCTCTCTCTCTCTCTCTCTCTCTCTCTCTCTCTCTCCTCTCTTTCTCTCTATCTCTCTATCTCTCTCTCTCTCTCTCTCTCTCTCTCTCTCTCTCTCTCTCTCTCCTCTTTTTCTCTCTATCTATCTCTCTCTCTCTCTCTCTCTCTCTCCTCTCTTTCTCTCTCTCTCTCTCTCTCTCTCTCTCTCTCTCTCTCTCTCTCCTCTCTTTCTCTCTATCTCTCTCTCTTTCTTTGTTAAAAAGCATATGTGAAAACTCATGGGTCAGCCGTAAAATTTTCATGAAACACATTAGAAATAAAAGTGCATCACCAAATTTTTGCCTTACGAAAAGTGGGCGGGGCAAAGAGGGCGGTCCAACTGTTTCACTACTAATCTTTTCAAGACTCGACTTGTCGGAAATCATTCTTTCTATTAATTCACCAAATTTGAGAAATGTTATTCAGTACAATAGTCAGGACTAATAGGGGTAAGAAAGATGTATGGACAGTACAGATGATCACCCTTATGCTAACATAAGTCCCTCCCCTAAGTACTACCCAAAAAAGGAGTTAAAACCTATGTTTTCTAGTACAGATGATCAACTGAACTAATAAAAAGAAGAGATCGCAAATCTACGTTCAATGTACTATGATTTCCTGTTCTTATGAGGAGTATATCAGTTAGAACTAGTAGTGGTAAGAAAAATCTATGAATAGTACAAATCCTTATTATGTAGTTTCAAAATTAAAAATTACTTCTGAGCGGTACAATTGTCCAACACTATCTCCTCCCCTAACTCCGGAGAAAAATAAATGTGATTCAAAGGTGCCATAAGAATCTTTAAAGACCATTTAAATTTCCTTATGGCACCTTTAAATGCCATTATTTTTTCCAAATGTGATTTAAAGACATCTAAGTAATCTTCATGGCACCTATGAATTCCATTTAAATATTAGGCGTTTCTGAGATGACTTCTAAGAGTATTTAAATGTAGACCGGATGTCATTCAAAGATTGAACACTACAAAAGTGAAGAATAGTAATCAATCACATTTAAATGTGCTATGAAGAACATAAATGAACTTTAATTCGGACATAATCTTTAAATCACATTTATTACTTTCCGGAAAAGTACCGCTCAGAACCTCCACCAATCAAATTTTGAAAACAAAAATAAGTACAGTGGGCAGTTAAAATATCCAACATGATACCTTTTAATTAGTACCGCCTGGAAAACAGCTGAAGAAGTTAAAATCCTTTAGTACAGATGACCACCTCGCCTAAGTTCCTTCCCCAACAAACTTTTGAAAAAAAAAGGGAAAAAGTGAAGAGAGTGAGTGGACACATGGTCATTCAAACGGGTGTGCCGCTGTGAACCCAGACACAGAGACTGTGCGCTTCCCGCAAGCCTGTGCGCGCCAATGGAACACAAGACGAGCAGAGAAGAGGGAGAAGAGAGGGGGAAAGAGTGGTGAGGTGAGGCTCTGAACCATCCGTGTCGTTTCCACCGACTGTTTGTGTATTTGGCAAAACGAACGTGTATCTCCGTTGTGTTTTTCGATACGTTCGCATCTTCTTGTGTCGAAGAATATCTGTGGATGCAGTCTTTGGGGATGCGCAGAGCTGCTCAGAAAAATTTGTTTTATGGTTTTTGTGAAAAATACACCTCATTCCATCCTTTCTTAATAAATTTGGATCAAGAGTGAGAAAAAAAACAAAAAAAACGTTACCAATTCAAGAGTAAATACCTATTCTATGGTTTTTATGAAAAATACACCTCATTCCATCATTTCTTAAGAAATTTTTATCAAGAGTGAGAACAGAAAAACGTTACCAATTCAAGGTTAAATACCTATTCTATGGTTTTTGTAAAAAACTATACACCTCATTCCATCATTTCTTAAGAAATTTTTATCAAGAGTGAGAAAAAAGCAGAACAACGTTACCAATCCAAGATTAAATACCTATTCTATGGTTTTGGAAAATAAATATATCTTGTGCAACTCTTCTGGTCAAGACAAGACGATCCGTCAAACAACCACAATAATTTTTGACGGACTACCTCACCTGTTTGCCGTTAAACGGTCTTCTTATACTAACTTTTCTCATTTCTTACTTCTCACAATACTATTTTATCCTGTTCTGTCATACCAACCCTTTAATGCTAACTATCTCATGTAAATAATTATAGGTATATATCCCTGAAGATGGCTTGATACCCGAAACGTTGGAAAAATAAATATATCTTGTGCAATTCTACTGGTCAAGAAGATCCGTCAACAACCACAAAAACCGGAAAACCCCCGATTTCGAGTTTTTTTCGACTTTGAATGGTCACAGAACTTATGCCAACCTAGGAAAAACTGACAAGAGGGTTTTGACTGAATTTTCAATTGCATCGGTGATGACCATCTTGGAGAAATATCTATAAACAAAGTTCACTAAACAGATAAGACTTAAATCTAGACGGATTCGTTCAAAAATTTTAATGACGTCTCGGGTAGCACAAATATCGCTAGAAGCATGGCCGTTTTCAAACGCGCTCTAATCTCAATTTTTCAGAATGAGTACGGTAGGGTCGGGACTCTCACAACGAACAGTTAGATCTTTGTGGATGTAAATTATTATTCTTACTTTCAATCCATTGAAATTAAAGGCTCATTACGTTAATCGTTCTTGTATTCCAAGGCGAAACTTCTACGGTACTAAGTACCCGATTTACGGAGGCCAGACTTTTTACAGGTAGAGGAAGCTATGTGGGTAGCTCAATCTCGTTATCTTATTGAAAACTAACTTGACCCAAACTTGGCAAGTCTGTCAATATTTTTATCGAACTTATCAATTCCTGAATCAATGATCATAGTTTTTACTTCAACCGAAGAGATCGTGTACAATGTGTCCCAAATAAATAAGGACACCCTTATTTCATAGGTTCGGAGTTATTATGTCTAGAAAAATTAGAGACTGGGGATTCAAAATCGACAAAATCCGGCTGACTATCGACAAAAGGACACATTTCAGTCAACAAAAACATGGATTCACTAGAATTTTACCTATTTTGGCATGTATTTACCAAGATCAACCTCTGAATTCAATACAGGACATTACACCAAAATTCCACCAAAGGGATCTACCAGAGTTGTACGGAAGTAAAAATTTTCAAAACGGAAGTCGGAAGACGGAAGTGAAATTTTTTTCACGGAAGTCGGAAGTGAAATTTTTTTCACGGAAGTCGGAAGTGAAATTTTTTTCACGGAAGTCGGAAGTCGGAAGTAGAATTTTTCAACGGTAGTCAGGAGTGCAAAAAAGTTGAAAAAACCCAGAGATATTGTATATTCGCGCATTCTCAACAGGTGATAGGTCAATTCCATACTGAATAAAAACGATTTCACGGTTTTTTCGTCATTTTTCACGAAAAAAATTTTTTGACGGAAGTCGGAAGTAGAATTTGTTAAACGGAAGTCGGAAGTGAAAAAAGGGCGGAAGTCGGAAGGCGGAATTCCGTGCAACTCTGTTATCTACGGTCTACAACAGTTCTGGATGCCTGCAGATAGTTCCTCCTTCTATCGCCTACAGTTCTCATAATTACTATTTTGCCTTCAATCACTAACCTTGTTCTATTAACCGTTGGGTACTTTCTTAAATTACAGTCAAATACAATTCGTCAAACTGGAATTGATCTGAATATCCTGGTTGAACAACTTACACCAACGTTCTATCACTACTAACAATCATATTCAGTTTCTTCCCTTCTGGTTATCTTACAAACTTATCGAACGTACTTTTTGCAAGAATCACAACTTTTCTGACCGGAGCAGCTTTTTTTTTAAAAAAAAGGTTCTCCTACGGTTCCCACGTCCATTATCCGTGCTCATGGCGGCTATTGCTGGTCGTCACGAAGTTTATGAACTTTATTTTCAATGAATAAAGTTTTTATTATTAATAAGACTGGACAATGATTTCAAATTCTACTTTCCACTCATTGGATTCGCCCTCACTATCAGACATAACACATATATCGCTAGAAGCATGGCCGTTTTCAACCGCGCTCTAATCTCAATTTTGCAGAATGAGTAGGGTAGGCCTACCCTAGGGTCGGGATTCTCACAACGAACAGTTAGATCATTGTGGATTTTACTTTCAGTCCATTGAAATTAAAGGCGCATTACTTAAATCGTTCTTGTATTTCGAGGCGAAACTGCTACGGTACTAAGTACCCGATTTACGAAGGCCAGATTTTTTTACAGGTAGAGGAAGCTATGTGCATAACACATAACACTGCTACTTTCTCATTCCCTATGAAGTCATATTGTTGACTCATACATGTGCAAGTTCACCCAGAGTTCAATTGTGTGGTGGGTGAGCACTCTTATGCGCGCCAATTCCACCACCAGCCGCCAATAGGTTGCGTCAAATGACACCATGGTGGGAGGTTACTCACCAAATGGACAGATGTGTCTTATTCTTTATATAAAACAGTCAACAGCTGCGCATCAACTGTTTTCCGCCGTTTCTTGTCCTTTTTTGAAGACTTTTTTGGTGACGGTTCACCTAGTGCAGTATCTGTGGTGCATATTTATGAGGGAAAAATAATTAAATTATTGCATTTTTTCACGATTTTCCACTTTTCTGTTCTACGCTATATTTGTTAAAGAGGAAAACATTCGAGAATTGAATTTTTTGTTCTTCGCTATATTTCTTTGAGTGTAAAATAATTTAATTAATGATTTTTTTCATTCTTTTTTATTTTTTTCCAGATATTCCACTTTTCTGTTTTGCGCTATATTTCTTCGAATAATTTTATTACTGATTTAAAATTTCAATAATGTAATTTTCTCCACTTTCTCCATAGTTTTCTCTACGATTTATGTTTGAATTCTCTTCTTGCGACAAACCGCTTCGTCATTTGTTTCTCGAAGATTGATTCATAAAAAGCTTTTGCTTTCTGTTTCAATGTGAATAAAAGGGCAATCGCGTTGTGTCAAACTATTTTCAGTCACCTTTTTTCATTCAGTTTTTCCATTTTTCTTTGAACTTTTCTCATCAATCTGCATTTTTTGTTTTTGAAAGTTTAATCTGACAAAATGTTTTCTGATATTGTAAAAATCTTATCAGTCTTGAATATTTTTTAAATTCTCGATTCTAAAATTTTTTTCCAATGAAGTATAAGATTAAAAAAGCGGTTTCTATTGAATTTGATATAATATATTTGATGAAAAGTGGAAACAATTATTTTCTTTAAATTTTTTCTCAACAAAATTATTTATATAATCTTTTTTGACATTGTAAAATTCTTATCAAAGCCTAGAAATGAAATTCTAAAAAAATACTTTAAACTTCCTAATTTTCAAACATGACGGAAAAATACTCGAAACGATTTCATTTTTTAAAGAAACCCTTATATTTCTTAGACGAAGAAAAAAAGAAAATAAAATTGACATAGAAATGTGAGACCCCAAGAAAAAAAGAAAATAAAATTGACATAGAAATGTGAGATAATTACTCTATGAGTCTAAAACCATTTTTCAATAACAAAAAACTAACGAAAATCGCATTTTCACTATTATCCGAGAAAACTAGCCCACATTCAAACCGAGTCAACTACTTCTAACCAAATTGAGCTGTCTGGGTTTTTAGCACTGCGAGCTTCTCCCTTTCTATGCCTAATCCTCTTCCTCGTGTTGTTTAGAATTCCACTTCGTTTTCAAAGGAAAAAAGATGAAATCGATGCGAAATGCTAACAGTACGCTTCTTTTGTTTTCCCGTTCTTTAGTAGAACGACTAATCTTTGTTTTTTGTTTAGCAAAAGCAATCGTGGTGCAGTCTAGTTATTAGTAAACTTTGAAAACTGTACTGATATTTTTTATTAGAATTAATTAAAAGTATATCTTCTACTTCAAATATTGTTACTAACAGCACAAACTTAGTTAGTTGTACTGAAACTTTTAAAGAACTGACTCGAAAATTGTCTATTTCTTTCAATTTTACATCCATCTTCCACTTCGAGTACTATCACTATCAGCAAAAGCTTAGTTAGCTATACTAAACCTTGAAGAAGCAAAACGTGCCTAATTTTGAAATTACCCAATTCATTTAGTTTTAAAATATATCCTTTTTAAACTGTCTAAAATATCTTACTTTAATCTCAACCTGTCTAATTCGTCTGATTTTGAAGCTTTCCAATTTATCCTATTATTAAACCGTCTCACATATCTAGCAAAAAGTCTGACCGATTTCAAATTCGCGGCAGTCGCATTTTTGTAAAATGAGTACGGTAGGGTCGGGACTCTCACAACGAAAAGTTAGATCTTTGTGGATTTCAATTACTATTCTTACTTTCAGTCCATTGAAATTGAAGGTGCATTACTTAATCGTTCATGTATTTCAAAGCGAAACTGCTACGGTAACTAAGTAACCGATTTACGGAGGTCAGACTTTTTTACAGGTAGAGGAAGATATGTGCGTCTAATTTTATAAGCTACCATCGAAACCCAAACTAAAACTCTTTCTACGAAAACATATTTTCCACAAATTATACCGTAGTTCGAAGAGAAAGTGTAAAAATCAACTTATTTTGGTTTCAAATCATCTAGAATTTTAAAAAACCGTGGAATTGTCTAAAAATTCTAAACTTATACTCCTGAACTACTCCTATGCTCTGTTCATAACCAACAATAGACCTCAAAGTATCTCTAAACTAACGTTGTATTGTTTATGTGACATTGCGTAAGCAATGAGCACCGGCGGGTCATTCATCTCACCCTTATTACCATAGCGTGGGAACTTTTGTCTTTTTGGCGCTTGAAGAATATCAGATTTTTAGTAAAGCAAACCTTTTTTTCTCTCTTCTTATTATTTCCTCAACATTCTTCCTTTATTTCGTATCTCCACTCTAAAACCGTGTTGGTGAACAGGAATTAAATGTTACTCCTACAGTAATACATCAATGACTACCGTAGCAATACAATAAAGTCAGGTAGGTCGACATCTTACGAAAATATGAGTTGTGTCTAATTTGATACTTTCATCGCTTCGACATTGTTTTTTTTTTCGATAAACAGACTATGTCCTCTAGTACAAGTACAGTAACACATCAATAATTACTGTAACAATACAGTACACCGGAGCATTGATGTTAGTTTTTCTGCTATTGAAGAAGTGAAGGTACAGTACTGCCTCTGGCATTATTCCATGTTTCGCCTATAGTAACACATCTATTACTACTGTAACATTACTGTAAACTACAGCGATACATCAACCACTACCGTAACAATACAGTACACCGAAGCAGACAAGCATTGATGTTAGTGATTCTGCCATTGAAGAAGTGAAGGTGCAGTACTGCCTCTGGCATTATTACATATTCCGCTACCAGTAACACATCAATTACTACCGTAACCATACAGTAAACAAGCAGGTCGATATCGATTTCAGTGATTATGCTATTCAAGAAGTGAAGGTACAGTACTACCTATAGCTATGCCTTCTTTTTTCTGGCCAGTTTCTCAATATTACCGTCTATAATATCACTTCAATTACTAACGTAACAATAAAGTAAAGACACAGATCGATATCGATTTCAGTGATTCTATTTTTAAAAGTCAAGGTACAGTACTACCTATAGCTGTTTTTCTTACAAGTTATTCCATGTACCGCGTACAGTAACACAACAATACAGTAAACTCAATATGCAGTCATAATATCATGATTCTGCTATTGAAGAAGTGAAGGTACAGTACTAACCACTTTCTCCTACTACCGCCTACAGTAATACATTCTCCAATGTTCTACAATAACACAACAATACAGTGAACTCAAGTAGGCCGCCATTGACCACGTGTGGCAGCACACCAAAGTACCTTGGGGGCGAACACCCGGTGCGAATGAAGTAGTGAAGACGCGCCCCTGAGCAAATAGAATACGGCGACTGGCCGGCCAACCACAATAAACCATCATTCCATTTCTGGGTTTCTACCTCCCCCCCCCCAATTCTTGCTGGAGACGGCTTATTACACATAGCGTGAACGTTTCCGTTAGACTTCCTGTGTAATTACCACATTTGGTAATGACACAGAGAGTTCATTGTCCCGCTTTATACTTTACACGCCCTTCTCCAAAATTTTGTGAAATAATGAACAACACTCTACTTTTACGGTCTACAACACACACCGCGGCAAACGCAGTTGAAAAGTGTAAGCAGAGAGAATCGACAGAGTAGATCAAATTTCAGTTACTGTAGTTCAAAAATTTTTACCACTTTCGAAAATGAAAGCGGAGGTCGGCAAAGCGGTTGCGAAGCGGTTATATTGTCTTATGCCTTTGCCGAGGTGTGCAACAGTTTTGGACGCTTTTCGACATTAGTTTCTATAACCTACAGTTCTTATAATATAATTTCATTTTCTAATCTTTGTTACATTAACTGATAGGATCTTCTCAAATCACGGTCAAACACAATTTGTCAGACGAATATTCCCAATGTCACGTGGACGCCACAAACGGGCCCTCGGTTCCCACGATGTTTACCGATTTACACACACCGCTGACCTAATCCTCCATAATTTATGTTGTTGGTCCGGTTATGTTTCTAATTTGCTCAATTCTAGAGTCCACATAACATTTTTCGCACTACATATATCGCTAGAAGCATGGCCGTTTTCAAACGCGCTCTAATCTCAATTTTTCAGAATGAGTACGGTAGGGTCGGGACTCTCACAACGAACAGTTAGATATTTGTGAATTTAAATTATTATTCTTACTTTCAGTCCATTGAAATTGAAGGCTCATTACGTTGATCGTTCATGTATTTCAAGGCGAAACTGCTACAGTACTAAGTAAACGATTTACGGAGGCCAGACTTTTTACAGGTAGAGGAAGCTATGTGCCGTATATTTGACTAATTGAAAAATAATATGTGGTCGCCACTATGACAATGAGTTCATTGCATTTTTTTCAATTCCAGCAAAATCTGTTTTCATTTTCACTATTGTTTGAACAATCAAAAGTTAACTGTTTGTTCAGCCTATATTTTTTCTCTGAATTTTTTAACTGAAATCCTTTTGGCAGCTTTTTATTCCTATTTTCAATTTCTCTAGTTTAATTATTGTTGAAAAATTCCTTAAACTTCTTCTCCATAAACTTTTATTTCAGCTTATTTTTCACCAAATCAGAAATTTTCTAGGCTCTATAGATTAGCCTTTGTTACCCATATTCATCATTATTATCTCCCTTTCATTAGAATTTATCATTTATTGAGTCAATTGTTCTAGAATAATCATTCTTCTGAAAATACAAATCATTCTTTTCAAACACATTTTATCATCATATTCATGCTTATCATTTGAGAATTCGATGGTTTATGCAAAAACTCTGATGTTGAGTGAACATGAGAAAAAGAAAAGAAAAACTACAAAAAAGGATCCCATTCCGGGTCGGACACTGCTTTTGCTAAATATCACTGAAAAACCCTTTAAAAGGGTAACTGTCTCTGGTCGGACACTTACTTTTTACCCTACTACACAGTTTCAGACCACTAATTTCCCGTTTAACATTCTGCAAACTTCACATACAACAAAACCATTGTTTTCCCTGTGGCGAGTGTGAAACACAGTGTGACCGAGTGAAAAAGGATCAATCCTTTCCACTACATATTTGAAAATTGTTTTCATCTCTGGTTGAATTCACTCCCTCTATACCTATTGTTGAGATTCTTCAAAGCTACCTTTCCGATGATCAAGTTATAAACTTTACGTTGATAACTTCAAAATTCTACAAAAATCCTGGATATCTTCATTTTTCTATAAGGCTAAGAATCATTCCTAATTCTCCTACAAATATTATGCTCTGAATCATGTCGAGAATTGAACATTTCATGCGAAATGTCACAGTTAACATGCAAAAATCTTACAAAAAGAGGTACTGTCCAGTTTAGCCTAGCAGAGTTGCACGGAAGTAAAATTTTTCAAAACGGAAGTCGGAAGTTGGAAGTGAATTTTTTAAACGGAAGTCGGAAGACGGAAGTGAAATTTTTTTCACGGAAGTCGGAAGTCGGAAGTGAAAAAAGGACGGAAGTCGGAAGTCGGAATTCCGTGCAACTCTGTAGCCTAGCACTGTCACATAATGTGTTTGATTTTGATATTGATACAGAAATAATATTTTTTATGTTTCATATTAAATTCTAATATATTTTCATCACAAGTTGAATAATCCAACTCCTCTTTTCGACATTTATTCAATATGTTTTTGAGAAAATTCTCAACTCACTTTTCGTTCAAAAAAAAAACCAAAAACCTTACAAGACTGCAAAAAGTCACGTTAAAGTCACAAACGAGACACTAAATTCTGGTAAAATAATGTTTTGCCCTTCATTTCTACGAACAGTCACAAACGGGCCACAAACGGGGCACTTCGTGGTGACATAATTCAAACACCCTCTTCATATAATACTTCAAAGAAGCCTATTTTTCTCAAAAAATCACTTTTCTAGCGAAATTCTATTATTTGAATAAAAAACCAACTTCATCTATTCCTTCCTATCCAGAACCCATAAATTTCCCCGATTCGTTTGGCGCCTATGGCGATCATTGGTGGCCATTGTGGTGGTGGTATTAGCCTACTAAGGCGGTTTCAAATGACCTCGGACATGTCTTCAAAGTGTTCAACAGTACTTTTTGTCCATTCAAAGTTGGAATTACATAAAATTCTTATTCCACGTGGTACGCAGACAGTTTTGCCACGAAAAGTCCACAAACACGCCACAGAGTTAGAGTAAAAGTAATGAATTATTTGTAGTAACACTTTGAAATATTTACAAACTTGTTACACAATTACTCGTCATTCATTACTTTTACACTAACTCTGTGGCGAGTTTGTGGTCTTTTCGTGGCAAAACTGTCTACGTACCATTGATATTACAAATTTCCACATAATTATCTTTCTCTCCTCGGTAAATTCACAAAATCACACCTTGTAGCGACTTTGTGGTCTATTCGTGGCATGAATGTTACAAAATCAGTTTCCGTAACTTTCGCACTAGTTTCTATAGAGAAGACCCATTGTCACCTCTTAAAATCTTCCCGTACAGACAAAATCAAGTGCCGTTCGACAAGAAAAGTGAGAATAGGGACTTATGTGTGCTCTGTAAAGAAGCGGAAGCGCCGTGCGGATATTTGTGCTCTCTACGAGCATGTTTGACTCACCAAAGATGACCGATAGCGCCTTTTTTGGGAGAAGAGAACAGTTACAAGTATTTTACAAATAAACTAGCACGTATTCCTCGCTACGCTCGGGATGCCCCTTTCTATTTTTCATAACTTCTGAAAAAACGAATCGTTTCCCCACAAACCGAGCACCAATTTGCCACAAACTAGATGTGAAAAGCAGATAGATACACTCTGTCCCAAAAAAACAAGAACACCCATATTTTCTCAAATTTCTCAGCTAATTCCCATTCTGGAAATATGTCACCACAGCAACTTTTTGTAGATGCTAAATCAATGTCATGTGTCGAACTTCAGCTCAATTGATCAGTTTTTTCAGAAGTTAGAACCAAAAATGTCAAAAACGGCGCGTCCCAAAAAAACGAGAACACTCGATTACGGTAAGAAATCAGGCTACGCTGTAGGTAAAACTTCATTATTCTTTCTATTTTTTGTTTTTATTCACTAATAAGTCATTTTCCAATGTGATGAGCGACATAACGCATCTCTCTGATTAAGAAAATGCAAAAGTTGTGTCTTTTCTCGAAAAACGGCTAGTTCACACGGAAAATCACAGAAAACTTTGGCAAAACAGCTTCTTGTGGAATTGAATATCTCAAGAGATGTCATTTATCATTTTAAATTAAGCGACGCAGAAATTTGAAGATTCTGAGTGATCGTGGAAGACGCATTCTCATCGATAATGCGTCTGAAAACACAAACTGAGTGCGCGAAATTGCTTCGAAATCGCTTTAACTGATTTCTTTTTTTACAGCTTGATGTGGAATCATGCGTTCTGAACACATAAAGTATCAGAAAATCATGAAACCACCCGAGCCCACTCCAAAACATGAAAATTCCAGAGTGAAGTTCGCCACAAGAAAGATTTTTAAAAGGCTTGGAAACCATGTGTTGAATTTTTTGATTCCAAACAGGAAAACACCTCGGATGTGATACTTTCGGACAAGAAAAAGTAAATATTAGATAAACCAAATGTTTTTTGAAGCTACTGAACAAATTTTCATACAGATTCCACCATTTTCTACACTCCTAATCAAGACGGAGCCAATCCACCAACTTAGAGGGTTTTTCATGCGAATGGAAAATTCAAAACTCAGTTCGTTCTGAACGCTTTGGGTAGTCAAAATTACATTGTTGTGTTTTTGAAAGATTTTTCACCAATCTTCAGAGTTCTGCTGGAAGAAATGTTGCTCCTTGTCGATTTGGAAGCAATTTCGCGCACTCAGTTTGTGTTTTCAGACGCATTATCGATGAGAAGGCGTCTTCCACGATCACTCAGAATCTTCAAATTTCTGCGTCGCTTAATTTAAAATGATAAATGACATCTCTTGAGATATTCAATTCCACAAGAAGCTGTTTTGCCAAAGTTTTCTGTGATTTTCCGTGTGAACTAGCCGTTTTTCGAGAAAAGACACAACTTTTGCATTTTCTTAATCAGAGAGATGCGTTATGTCGCTCATCACATTGGAAAATGACTTATTAGTGAATAAAAACAAAAAATAGAAAGAATAATGAAGTTTTACCTACAGCGCAGCCTGATTTCTTACCGTAATCGAGTGTTCTCGTTTTTTTGGGACGCGCCGTTTTTGACATTTTTGGTTCTAACTTCTGAAAAAACTGATCAATTGAGCTGAAGTTCGACACATAACATTGATTTAGCATCTACAAAAAGTTGCTGTGGTGACATATTTCCAGAATGGGAATTAGCTGAGAAATTTGAGAAAATATGGGTGTTCTTGTTTTTTTGGGACAGAGTGTATTGTGAAGTTACCGATGAAAATATGACATTTATGTTAAAATTTATAACTTCAATGGTATGCGAGCTGTTTTGCCACGAATCGAACACAAATTCGCCACAACGTTAATTTTAGTTCAATCATAGCGAAGGCATCGGCCCCTCATAGTGAATAGCGAAAAAACAGTTACAGACATTATTTAAACATTTTCGAGCGGAAAACTTAAATGGTAACAGCTATTCAAATCAATAATTTTAAAAGAGTAAGTAAAATTCTTTACAAGATTCATGCACAACGTCAAGTTGCAATAATCCACTGCAAAATCATTCATTTCTCTTGAAATCATCATTTTCATTCTTATTTATTCGTTTTTTCCCTTGAACTGAACCCAATCAGCTACAACTTCTCGCCTCGGACGCACTGGTCCATTTAGGTAACGCCAATTTTATCATGAAAGCTGTTTACGAAATTTCCATTTTTAACAAAACTGTTAATCGTAAAATCAGCTAATATTCCAAATTTAACGAAATTCAATGGAAAATTTCGTTAAAGATGTCATGGTTTTCAATTGTAACGAAATTATTGATCGTTAAATTAACGATTTTTTTTCAAATTCAATGAAACCGTATAAGAATCGAATTTTACGAAAAAATTTGTTGAATCGTTAGTTTCATAAGTTTCGTAAACAGCCCTGGTCCGAATATGGAAGGAATCAACTACGACCTCCAATTCAAGACATGTTCGCCATGCTCAATCCTAATTGCACCAAGCACTTTACGCCATTCCTTGTCCATCTACACCAAAACCACCATTACGTCTCACCTAGCCACATCACAAAGTAACATCTATCAAACCCTCATAGACAGTTCATTACCATTACACTCGTGTGCCTTTCTTGTTCTTTCTATGTAACATTATCGTCTTTCACAATAGCATGATCGGAGAGATCACCATTAGAGATAGAGGGGAATGGTGGATAGGTGGGCACACGCCTTCTATTATCTTTTCGAGTGTGGACGATCATCCTAATTTCACTTATTCTCTTGAATTTTCTTCATTTAGTGACCTTATCTTAACTCACAGTACTTTTTCTTATTCAAAACTGGATTGACATAAATAATATTGAAGTACTACCACTGGTATTATTTTCTCACTTTCTCTCTCTCTCTCTCTCTCTCTCTCTCTCTCTCTCTCTCTCTCTCCTCTCTCTCTCGCTCTCGCTCTCTCTCTCTCTCTCTCTCTCTCTCTCTCTCTCTCTCTCTCTCTCTCTCTCTCTCTCTCTCTCTCTCTCTCTCTTTCTCTCTCTATTAGAATTTTTTTCAAACCTGACAAATATTCTCATTTATACAGTTTGAGAGCTTTAATTGAATGCAAATTCGATCTTTTTCCGAAGTTTTTCATCGATTTAGATGGTAAACTGAATACAATAATTTAGAGCACAATGTTGATACAAACTGAAATTTTCATCAACAAAAGAATGAAAAACTGTCAAATATGTTAATTCTCGCATTTGTAAAGCATCAAAACAATGAGAAAAAGATCGAAAATCGGAAAAAACAAAGTCAACCGATTATCATAGGAATTTGAATAAATCACTCCCACACGTTATTTCTAGTTTTCGACCAGAGTTGGGCGGAAGATGAAATGTGATCAACACCATTTCTGATCGATTGGTGTGCCTTCTAATAGTGCCAAGTACTACTTTTGCCCAACCACTCAAGAAATGGACAACCCTTGGTATCACATCTACTGACTCGCGGTTACTTTTTAACTCAGACATATAGCCTACACTTTTGGTATACATAAGTCATCAATCTATCAGTTTTTTTTCTTCAGGATTCATCCAGTGTGGTTTCTTACATTTTCTTATCTGAATCATGTTTTATTCTCCACAAAATTTATATTCATCTTCACTTGTACCCACATATACTATCTTTTATCCGAGCATATTTTGCCACCTTGTACTATGTCCGTTTTATTCACATCGGCTTTCTTTCTATTGCGGACTTTCCCCAAAATAAATATATTATTATTAAAGTGCTACTTTTGCACAACCACTCAAGAAATCAAAAAACACCACACAACTAGTTTAGTGTAACTTATTTCTGGTCACTACTTCTTTTCCGACTGGCCTGGACTATTCAATCACTTCTCAACGTTTATTTAAGCAGTACCTTCATATATCTTCACATTCCTGCTCTATTTTCTCAAATTTATAAATTAAGCTCACTATTTCAATAGTAATTTGAAAAATCATCAAAAAATATTAACTTTGAGAGGGTGTTACTCGAGTTCTTCCGGTTTTCTAGAGACGAGATAAATGGTTTAGAATGATGCGTTCCTCAATTACAAATTGATATCAAAAAATCTGATGTTGACAAAAAATTTTTAGTCAAAAAATCGAAAAATTCGTGGATTTTTTTTTCGCATTTTTTGTTAATTTTAAGAACAATTGAAGTCATGCGTTGTTTTTGAAAGGCTGGATTTTTCTATTGAGTTAGATGAATTCGATTTTCAGCAACTTTTTTTTGTAAATTTTTCTTGGATTCGCTAAAATTTAATTCCCATTTAACCTGAATTTTTTATACTTTCGAAAACATAGAATAATAAACTTCTCCTTCTGGATACAGTTGTATAAAGCCCATCTCCTCAATTCGTTCTACTTTTCTTAATACTACTTAACACCTTTTTACTCTTCCACTCATCTCTCAACACGAATCTACCAGCGAATCATTCTTTTTCTACTGTAGAGTACAGAAATGGATAAGGAAGGTCCAAACAACAAATCTTACAAAAGGGGTACCGTCTCGGGTCGGACTCTGCTTTTTACCAAATATTACTGAAAAGCCAATAAAAAGGGTACCGTCTCGGGTCGGACTCTGCTTTTTACCAAATATTACTGAAAAGCCAATAAAAAGGGTACCGTCTCGGGTCGGACTTTGCTTTTTGCCAAATATTACTGAAAAGCCAATAAAAAGGGTTCCGTCTCGGGTCGGACACTGCCATTTGGCCACTATCACACAGTTTCAGTCCACTAATTTCCCGTTTAACACTCTGCAAATGTCACATACAACAAACCATTGTGTTCCCTGTGGCGAGTGTGAAACACAGTGTGACCGAGAAAAAAAAGATCGAACCTTTCCACAACATATTTAAAACTTGTTTTCATCTCTGGTTGAATTCACTCCCTCTATACCTATTGTTGAGATTCCTCAAAGCTACCTTTCCGATGATCAAGCTACTAACTTCACGTTGATAACTTCAAAATTCTACAAAAATCCTGGATATCTTCATTTTTCTAGGGGCTAAAAATCATTCCTAACTCTCCTACAAATATCATCAAAATCATGTCGAGAATCGAACATATTTGCAACTTGTTTTCCTCTGGTTCTACTGTAGAGTCCAGACCTGGACAGTGAAGGTCCAAACAACAAATCTTACAAAAATGGGTACTGTTTCAGGTCGGACACTGATTTTTGGCTGTTTTAAAACATTTCCAACCCTTCACTATGCCTCTTTTCTCTAACTCACTTCATTAAAACTAGTGCCTCCTCGTTAGTTCCTTCCTTTTTCTACTCCACAGACCAGAAGTGGCCAATGAAGGTCATTTCAGTGGTCAGTTCCCGCCAAGACAACACCTGTTTTCACTCTCTCTCCTCCCACTGTTCCAAATTATCCTTATCACACCCTATAATAACACGTTTCACCATTGGCGCTTCAACCCACTTTCTCTTCCGTGCACCACCATTAGTTGTCACCAAAATTGACAGATATTGTTTTCGCAGTTAAGAAAGATTGCTTCACTAGCTAAAGGTCGATAAAACTTCCACTTATTCTCCTAAAAATGTTTTATTCATTTATCTTTCAAAGTCTAACAATAATAACCTACTAGCTAAGGCATTTGAAGTGCAGAAATTCAGTACACTTTAATATGAAAAACGAACTTTTTGTTCAATAACTAAACTTTCAACACTTCACTGTCCTGTTCAGGCATTCCTAGCTGAACTCCTTGTAGCCACTACTCCTAATTTTGAAAAAAAATGAACAAAATAAAAGTCTAACTATATTTCGCATTAAATTGAATCTATTTGTTTGAGTTAGAAAATCGTAATTCAACTACTAACCGTACTATTAAAATAAAAAAAAATCGTTATGTTAACGATAAATAGATCCATTTCCTCATTATTATTATCGTTAGCTATCCTCATATCAGCCTGTCATGTGTGGCGCAATGAGTCAAAAAAAAACGCAAACACGCGCTCTCTGTTTTTCTTGCATAAATTTAGCCTCAAATGATACATTGCACCCATAAATACACCTTCACACCAATCTAGACACCATTTAATTCAGGTAAATGAGAGTAAATTGGTTCTAGAAAAAAGTTAATATTGAAATGGCACAATCTAATGCACTTTTTTCTGGATTAAACTTATTTTTTGGAAAAATAAATCAGATCCAGTTAACTTTTCAATCTTCATTTTTCAAATTTAGAATAAAATCATCATTTTTGAATTCTGAAAAATACGGTTCCTAAAGTGTTGAGATGAGATCTTATACGGTAGATTTTGAAAGAACATATTTTTGCTAATTGTGAATTTTTAAAAATTTCAGATCGATATTTGAAAAATATGCTCGTAATCAAAATATCGTCCGAATAAGATTTTGTCTAATACTGTGGGATACAAAATAAAGCATACACGAACCTCACTCATAAGAATAACATCCAAAACTATTACTTTCATGTCACTTTCTTATCAGACCATTGAAGACTAATAGCTATTAGTACATAATTCAGGCCAAACTTGATGAACCCACGATGATCGCAAAAAGGAAGACGGAGCTAATTCAAAATGGAACTTGGCAAGCGGCCAGCAGTGCTGAACGACCGTCACCGGCGGTCTCCCTTAAAGACAGGCTAGCGTCACTAAATGATGTGAGTCAGATAGGAACAAAATGTCACAACTCTTATGTTGTTGGTGGAGAAATTTTCTCTGGTGGATGAATAGCGAGGGAATTATGAGAAGAAAATGGTGAAAAAGCTGGGAAAACTGAAAATCGACAACGTCCAGGTAAGTCAATGCCAAATTTACCGATCCGTCAAAAATCGGGAAATCTCTAGTTCTTCCAGGTATAATACTGGTAAATCCAGGCCAGATTAAATTCTGCTGAACCCAGGTTTTCGTCGGCACAAATGAATCTGATTTTTTGCCGATTTCTACAAGAAGTTTGTCGATTTTCTATTTCCATAGTGATAGAAGATAATTACTTTTACTTTACCTTAAACAAAGTGAAAGTAATAAATAGCAAGTTATAGCATGTAAAGCATGTTTTTAAAAAAAGTAATAAATAGCAATGGAACTATGAAAAGTCAGTGAGAAAAGTAGAAAGCTCAGAAATTAGTTCACTAAAGGTCTTTAGATAAGAAAATTTTACCTTGTTTGTTCCTCAATAAGCCGATTATCACATTTAGGTGACAAAAATGTGGTACGTAGGGAACCTTTTGACACCAATTTGGCGCATAGGGTGTTTTCACCATCAAAAATATCATGAATATCAATATAATTTGAAAATTAAGAAATAAATTGGAACTAAACCAGTAAAAATTGTACTTTTTCCATCGTTATTCTTATAATAGTGACTAAAATGCTACTTTCCGACGTTTCAGTAGGAAAATACAATAGAAATTGTGGCTTACGGTGTTTTCAATATAATAATAACATAAATATTAATACAGTATGAAAACTGTAAAAATCGAAACTAAACTGGTAGAAGTTGTACTTTTCTCATTCTTATGCTTATAATCGTGACTAGAGTGCTACTCCCAAACGTTTCAGTACGAAAATACAATAGAAAAAGTGAAATGAATGATTTTGGGCGTTATCATAGTTTTGTTTGTGTAATACAGTATGAAAATGGTAAAAATCGAAACGAAACCAGTAGAAATTGTACTTTTCTCATTTTCATGCTTGTAATCGTGACTAGAGTGCTACTTCCATACGTTTCAGTACTAAAATACAATAGAAAAAGTGAAATGAATGATTTTGGGCGTTATCATAGTTTTGTTTGTGTGCTAAACGTACGAATAGGGAGGTGGAAAAAACACACACACTTTCGAAAGGAACAGAGGGCAAAATGCAGTTTCTGAGTCAGCACAGCGTGAATGTATGTATAGTTTGGATCAGAAAAACCAGCTTATAGAACTGCAAAAGTCAACTAAGAAGCCATTATGACCGCTGCGCGCACGCTTCGCGGCTCTGGGTTGTATAACTCTGTACAGCACGGATAAGAAAGAATGTACAAAAACTTGGATTTCAGCTGAAAAAATCAGGTTTAAACCATTATGACCGCTGCGCGCGCTTCGCGGCTTTGATTTGTATAACTCTGTATGGCTCGGACAGACAAAAAAGAAAGTGAAAAACTAGTATTTCAGTAGAAAAAGAAGATTCACAACTTGACCGCTTCACGACTATGATTCGTACAACTCTGTACAGCTCGGATAAGAAAAGCCTGTATAAAAATTTGTTCTTGACCTACAAAAGTCAACTCACAAACCATAACCGTGCTGCGCACACTTTGCGGCTATGATTTTTACGACTCTGTAGAAAAAAAACTATCATAAAATTATTGAGAATGTTTTCTAATCGAGAAAGAAAGCCAAATCTAATTGTCTCATGAAGGAAAATACACTGGCGTTGAAAAAAGACCTCATCTTGTTTATCAATTACTTGGAAGTGAGAAAACATTCTGAAAACGGAGAGAAACATCGAAAAGTGTGGAAAATGCTATATTTCAGAGCGCAAAAGACTGGCAGAAACGCGTCTCTTCACCTGTAGCTTCGCTCAACGCTACGCCAAGAAGGTTCACCCGAGCTGCACCATCTTCAGTTCTCAAGGAACTGCCTCTATCCACAAACAGAAAAGCTAGCAACATCTCTTCGGGTGTCAACAAGTTCTTCAATGAAGCTGGCGCCTCGACCAAAATGGTGGACGATGACATTGACCTGGATGCTTTGGCCACGTGCACACCAACGTGGGAATTTCACAGTATACGATTTTACTTTGTCTATTTAGATTGACAATCCCTACACGAGCAAAAGCGCCAACTAGGAATAAGGGGAGAAAGTGCCTAAGAGATGAGAGGATGGATTTCAATCAAGTTAAGATCGATGAGGTAATATTGAAAAGAAAACACGAGAGCAGGAAGAATATTGATTTTTACAATAGTTCATGTTCTTTTATGTACATGTTCTACGGTTTTCGACAAACAGCTAGAAGTTTTGCTTGATGAAGTTCTTTAAAACAAGAAAATAGTCAATTTTTCTATTAAAAATACCGTTGAAACTGAGAAAAAGTTAATTTACCGATTAAACTTTAATTAACAAATGAAGGTATTCTTGAAATTGGGAAAAAATCGTTGAAGTAAAATTCAACAGTTTTAAATGAAAATCGTAACTCTTTCTGAACATCACAGCTGAATACTGTGAAGTACGTCCTCTAATTAATAACGAAAAGATAGACTGAAGTCGAATCATTAATAATTATTTCATTTATTGTTATCGACACATCAAATTTTTAAGTTCAAGTTTTTCAATGCATTGGTTAGGTATAAAGTTAAAATTATCAGAAAAAATCTGACCTTGTAAGCTTACATGTTAGTGAATGATTCGAGAATCAGTCTACCTTTTAGTCGTCATTTATAACAATATCATCAGAAAAGACTTCAAATCCTATTTTAGGATAATCCTTAAGCATCTAGTTCTAGAAAAGTATCCTTATCTTGTCTCACAATGCTATTTCAGTCTCAATTCGCAGAAGAGCCAGAAGTCGAAGCGAAGGTTATCGATACACAGGAAGAGGTAAATTATGAGTTTCATATATTTTTCCAACTATCACAAACCCCAACTCTCTCCGTCCATCATTCACTTATTCTTTTTTTTCTATAAATACTGTCTCTATTCTTCGCCTTATGGAATAAATTACTATCATAGTTATTATTATTACAGGCTATACGAGCTCTGAAAGACACGAAGAAAATACTGAAATCACCGATTCGAAAATGCCCATACCCAGACGTTATGGTGATACAAGTTAGAGGTATGCAGTTTTTTTCGGGAATTGGATATCCTATAGTTTTCTGCAATTTTCGACAGTTTTGGAAAATCTCGATCTTTTTCTTCGATTGTCAAAAAAAGCGAAGTGGCAAGTTAAAGTTGTTATATTTTTAGAAAATTCGAAGAACCGCAGTTTTCTTTTTTAGGAAAAACAGTATTTTTAGAAAATTCGAAGAACCGCAGTTTTTTTTAGAAAATCAATTATTTAATAATCATATTTTCTGCAACTGCTCGAATTATGAGGCACACTATACAAAACGAGTTATGTTTAGACACTATCTACAGTATCACATACAATATTACAGGATCCAAAGTCATGGATGTTCGACTTGTAGCACCTAGCGTCTCTTCTATACACGAATTCGGTTGTTTCATAATCGTCACTCGATCTGAGCTGATTAAGTATGAAGGCGCTTACGCCAACATCCTAGAGAAAACGAAGGTTTCACTTTTCTCCGTTTGAAACAAACGAATGATTTCAGGCGACACAAATCTGTATAGACGTTATCTCTCGCTCAGATCTCTCATGTAAAGCAGAAAAGACGCTCGAGATTAAAGGTAAGAAGAGGATTTCACTTTTCGCGAGTTATAAACGGCATCTGATAACGGTTTTACAGGACCGGACAATACCCACTCGCTTAGAAGGCTATTGAAGGGGGATGAGAATGAAACAAAAAAGGATGACGACTGTTTGAACAATAGTTTTGAAAGTCTAGCAGCTCAATTGAACTTGGTTATTAGAATTAATGATGATCACTCGGTGCAATCGCTAGGAAAGGCGGAACGGTTTTCGATTTCCCTACTTCAACCAAAACAGGTTCAATTTTTAGATTTTTTCAAAAATTGAAAGCTTACGTTTGGTAACCGTGAGTTTTCCAAGTGAACGAAGTGAATTTGATGAGTCCAAGTCTGAAAATCCTTATTAAAATCGCGAAAATAGGAGAAAAATTACGAAAAAAGAAAAGAAATTTCAGTCGATACGGTAGATCAAAAGTTACTGTATGTTCATGTGACGTATTTTCAATTTTCACTTAATTTTTTCAGACTTTAATTTTCGATTTCGGATCGGAAATTTACGTTTGGAGTGGAAGAGACGCATCGAAAGTCAACGGTGCCTATGCTCAGGAGTTTGCCAAACAATTGGTGAGTTTTATCGAGTTTAAAATAGTCTAAATTTCTCTTTTAGCTCGATAAAAGTGTAAATTCATCCGAGAGAATCGTGGGTGAAGCTATCGGAAGTCCCAGACCGAGTTGGGTACTGTCCAGAAGAGTCTTTCAAGGAGTTCAGGTAACCAGTACCTTTATTCAGTGCTAATTTTGGGTTAAGGACATTCTGTTCAAAAGTAAATTTTCGGATTGGGAGTCGAAGGAAATGCTTCTAACCACTTGTAGACCGTCACCGAGGATTTCACCGGTTAGTATTTCTATGTTTATTTTTGAAAAAAAAAACTATTCAGAATTGCATTCCTACCCCGAAACGACGACATGTTCATCAGGATCCGGCTTCGATAGCCAGGAGAATGAAAGAGAGTGAAGCTCAGCAGCCAATGACGACTTTAGGTAATTTGAACACGTTGAAATTATTGAAATGATTTTGAAACGTAGTTTTCGTGGTTTCACATTGTTTTCTGAAATTTAAATATGTTTCCTGTGGAAAATAGTTTCGTTCTTTAAATTGGCTTGTATGGGACTAAATTTATGACTTATTCAAGGTTTTTGTGGATTCTCATAGGTCAAAATCGTCGTTTTCACCAATTAGAAGCATAAACTTGCCATTTCACATGGTAGACTCATAGAAATGATCGGAAATTATCGAATGAAAATTATCGGATGTTAATCTTGCGTGAAGTAATATTCACGTGAAATGTTTCGAACAAATTTTTTTTTAGTCTTTCTGCAGACGGTTCTAAGCTAATATATGTCGGGTTGAAAACGCCATCGGCCCCAATCTCTTGGAGAAGAGGTGCGCATCAAGTTTTTAGTTCAGTCCCAACGCGCGTTGCTGCGCGCAACAGCTTTTCATAGTATTGATATTCAAACGTGTTCTCAACGTGAGCTGATCATTTAAATTTTATCAAATCTTGTATTCTCAGAAGATCAAGAAATCACGCGGAACCTTGATGAAGTGATCTCTGAAGAGCTTGCCTTATGGCATCTTGATGGAGAAACCTTGTCGGAACTGCCATTCACATCGATCTTCATGTCGAACAAGTGTTACGTCATACGATGGAAGTACCGTATCCAAAAAGTTGGCATCAGAAGGCTGAAGACTGGAAGAGTCGAAGATCGGGAGACTGGAAGAACTAGAATCGCGTTTTTCTACTGGTTAGGTGATCGGTGAGAGTTTCTGAATTTTTTTTCGAAAAAAAAATACAGCTGTTTTCAGTAATTTCAAAGTACGATGGTTTCTCAAAATCAGTTTCTTAATCGATTTTGAAATTTTTTTTTCTTAAAACACAACTGTGAAAAACTAGAGAAAGTCAATTATTTAAAATACATACAACAGATTCCATCAGTTTTGAGGAACGAAACACATATCTAGCAAAAAGTCTGACCGATTTCAAACGCGCGCCAGTCGCATTTTTGTAAAACGAGTACGGTAGGAGTCGGGACTCTCACAACGAACAGTTATATCTTTGCGGATTTAAATTATTATTCTTACTTTCAGTCCATTGAAATTAAAGGCGCATTACTTGAATCGTTCTTGTATTTCAAGGCGAAACTGCTACGGTACTAAGTACCCGATTTACGGAGGTCAGACTTTTTTTACAGGTAGAGGAAGCTATGTGCGAAAAGTTCTGAAAACTTAGTTTTTCGAAAAATTCCCAAATTTTAAATCCCAATTGTTCCGAAAATAAAAATCTTACAACGTATTTTCAGTACTCTCCCCAAGCAACACGGAATCTGTGCGCTGAGAATCAAAGACCTCGATAAAGACAACAGCCCACGGATCAGAATAGTTCAAGGATCAGAGCCATCGTTGTTCCTGTCACTTTTCAAGACCTCGTTCATTGTCAGAAATGAAGGTGGAGAAGAACAGCCGATGTTGTGTGTGCTAGGCGGTACCGAAGAAGAAACCCACTTGTGTGAAGTCGACTCGAACCAGCCGCTCAGAAGTCATGCTGTTTATCTCCACTACAAGATGAATAAGCCGGTCATTGTTGCTGGTTTGGTTTTTTCTGTTGGTAAAGTACCGGAAAGTATTCTTCGCTACGCTCCACACTGTGAAAAACGCAGTTGAAAAGTGTAAGCAAAGAAAATCGGTAGAGTAGATCAAATTTCAGTTACTGTAGTTCAAGTTTTTTTTTTTACTTTTCCTTCTTTTTCTCATCCCCGATTTACAAATCGTAACGTAAAAATGTTTGAAGTAGGTAAAACTATCGTTGGGAACAGTCCGCAATGTTCATTATGTCAAGTGAAGCATTTTTCGAAGTACAAACACTTTCGAAAATGAAAGCGGAGGTCGGCAAAGCGGTTGCGAAGCGGTTTTATTGTCTTATGCCTTTGCCGAGGTGTGCGCTCGCTCATTGTAACGCGCCAAAATCTTCTATGTAGACGCAAAAAGACGTTAAAACAATCATTCTGACGTGAGAACCCTCATCTCTTTCTCTTTACCGTAGTAGATGTGCACATTAGAAATGAGCACTCAAAAATTTGCCTCATGAAAAGTGGGCGGAGCAAAGAGGGCGGTTCTATTTCATGAAAATTTTGGAAACTTGTAGAACGTGCACGCATAACCCCCTAGAATGGAGACCCTGCACCCTCTTCTCCCATCGCGCTCTCTTCCCGTGTGTCTGCGTCTAGCTATTGTGCACACTCTCTCACTCACATAGTGAAAGCCTATAATATCATAAATTTGTGATTGAAATATGAAAAAGGAAGATTTAGGTTTCTATCTTGGTTGAGGTTTTAATATGGAATGATTGGATATTCCACTTTGAAAATGGATTTGCGACAAAAATTACCTTAATTGCAAGCATTTTAAAGAATAACCTGCTATTGAAAAATCTTCGTTTTTTTTCAATAAGTCTAAAAAATCAACAAAATGATCATGTAAAACATTTCAGGCGCTGGATGTTCGAAAGATCTCGTCAGATTCGCCTTCAAGCACACGGATAACATGACAGAGGTATGGTTCTCATTTCAATAAACAAATGCCACGCCCCCTTTGCCACGCCCCTATTTCCACGAGACCAGAGAAAATGCAAAAATAACCCTGTGGATTGGAGATCCGAACCCGAGATTTTAAATTTTTTTTCCGTTTCGAAATCACTTCTGAAATCAGGGAACGAGGGAGAGGCGGGAAAATGCAAAAATGCGCAAAGGGAGACGAGACCCGAACCCGCGATGACCAATTTTCAAGATCTCAACGAAATATTCAAGTTTCAGAGTGACGTTGAAATCAGTGTAGAAGGAGATGACACAAACCTTAAATGGATCAAAAGTTCGCGTAGAGAAAAAGCGATGAGAGCTTGGAGGCTGTATGAAGCAGAAATAGAAGCCCTCTCTTTTCCTCATGATCATCCGTCGTGTGCTTTTACTTTCGATCAGAAGGTAATTTTACTAAACCTATGTATTACGGAACAACACTCAACACTAGAAACATAAACAAGCCCCAATTTTTTGTGGAAATCATTCAGCACTGTTCGTAGTTCAAACAGGGGTCGCAACCTTATTGTTCAAGTTATTGAGATCGAAGGTTGAACCCAAGCCAGATGTGTTAAGCAGGTCGAATAAACTTTTCATGTAGAAAATTTTTTAAATTAAAATGTCTCGCTTGAAACAAAAAACGCGCAAAAATTTTCTACATGAAAAGTTCATTATTCGACCTGCTTTTAACACATCTGGCTAGGTCTCTTTGGATCTCAATAACATTAAAAGTCAGTACACACCGCGGCAAACGCACACATCTAGCAAAAAGTCTGACCGATTTCAAACGCGCGCCAGCCGCATTTTTGTAAAATGAGTACGGTAGGCCTACCCTAGGGTCGCACATATCTTCCTCTACCTGTAAAAAAGTCTGACCTCCGTAAATCGGTTACTTAGTTACCGTAGCAGTTTCGCTTTGAAATACATGAACGATTAAGTAATGCGCCTTCAATTTCAATGGACTGAAAGTAAGAATAATAATTTAAATCCACAAAGATCTAACTGTTCGTTGTGAGAATCCCGACCCCACCGTACTCATTTTACAAAAATGCGACTGCCGTGAGTTTGAAATCGGTCAGACTTTTTGCTAGATATGTGGGTCGGGACTCTCACAACGAAAAGTTAGATCTTTGTGGATTTTTCTTACTTCTTACTTTCAGTCCATTGAAATTAAAGGCGCATTACTTAATCGTTTTTGTGTTTCAAGGCGAAACTGCTACAGTAATAAGTAACCGATTTACGGAGGTCAGACTTTTTTCAGGTAGAGGAAGCTATGTGAAACGCAGTTGAAAAGTGTAAGCAAAGAAAATCGATAGAGTAGATCAAATTTCAGTTACTGTAGTTCAAAACATTTTACTTTTCCTACTTTTTTTCGTCCCAGATTCACAAATCGTAACGTAAAAATGTTTGAAGTAGGTAAAACTATCGTGTCCGCAACGTTCATTATGTCAAGTGAAACATTTATTAAAGTACGAACACTTTCGAAAATGAAAGCGGAGGTCGGCAACGCGGTTGCGAAGCGGTTTTATTGTCTTATGCCTTTGCGGAGATGTGCAGTACTGTACATTCATGTTAAGCACTAAGCAGGGATATGTGATGTGCTTCACTAAAACTTAATACGAAAAAGTGTACTGAATCGTTTCTATTAAGAATCATTTCTTCAAGGAGGGCTTACAAGGTGAAAAAATTTTTTGTGATAATCAAGTTTAAACTTTGATCAAATCTTATCATCGTACCTAACTAGTGCTTTGAACCTTACCTAAGCCTAAAATTTGAGGTGTCGACAAAGATAAATGAAAAAATGATTCTTAATAAAAACGATTCAGTACACTTTTTCGTATTAACTCTTCACTAAATGTCAAAAATAACATAATTATTTCCAGAATCTCGTTGATACGATAATAGTCGATGTCGGTGATCAGCTGTGGGTTTGGTCAGAAACAGTTATTAGCACTCAAGCTCTGAAAGTCGCCTTTGAGTACTGGAAAGAGAGGAAAGGAGCTGCGGCGGTGGTTCACAAAGGAGCTGAGCCGGACGAGTTCAAAGCTCTTTTCATGCAATGGAACCCGTTTGAAGCAGCAGAGAAGCCAATGAGACCAAGAAATTTGAAGGTGATTTTCGAAAAATTTGAAAATTTCTGGTCAAAATTTAATTTTTGATTGACTCTGTGATTGTTTCTCTTGTAATTTTCTGAAAAATGATTAAAACTACTGGAAATCATTGTAAATCATTTTTCTGGAGTTTTTAGTAATTTTGTAAAAGAGCAGACTTTCAAATCGACCGTATTTTTTGAAAAATGATCAAAACTACTGAAAATAACTGTAAATAACCGTACTGTTAAGAAAAAATACTGAAAATCTTTTTTTCGGATTTTTCTAATAAAAAACAGAATTTAAAAACAAGACAACCAAAGAACAACTGTAGGAAATGATTTTGATATCATACACACCTCGGCAAAGGCATAAGACAATATAACCGCTTCGCAACCGCGTTGCCGACTTCCGCTTTCATTTTCGAAAGTGTTCGTACTTCAATAAATGTTTCACTTGACATAATGAACGTTGCGGACTGTCCCCAACGATAGTTCTACCCACTTCAAACGTTTTTTCCGTTACGATTTGTGAATCTGGAATGAAAAAAAGTAGGAAAAGTAAAATTTTTCGAACTACAGTAACTGAAATTTGATATACTCTATCGATTTTCTTTGCTGACACTTTTCAACTGCTTTCACCGCAGTGTGTCATAACCTATCTGTTATTCTTGAGTTTTTGCAAAATATATCAAGAAAACAACTTTCAGACCCTGCTGGACGAACGATGCCGTAGCTTCAGCCTCGAAGACCTCAAAGAACGAAAAAATCTGCCAGAAGGAATGGACATGAGGCAGCTTGAGGAGTATTTGACCGAAAATGAATTTGAAACGGTAGTTTTACAAAGAGAAAAAAACTGAATAAAATATTTCAGACGTTCAAAATGAACCGAGACAGTTTCTACGCGATCCCGGAATGGAAGCAAATTGAAATGAGAAAGTCTCTAGGACTTTTCTAACCCGTGTGCATATTGCCTGTATATAGACTATCATTTTTACCCTGGAATAAATAAATTTACGTTGAACGTGTTGTTTTTGGTAACGTGATGGATACGTATGTGATAACTGGTATTTTTTCTAGCCTGTTGAAGAGCAAATGGGTGAATTAAGTTCTCAAATTGCCTTAAGGTTGATTGCACACTTATCTAGCAAAAAGTCTGACCGACTTCAAACTCGCGGCAGTCGCATTTTTGTAAAATGAGTACGGTAGGGTCGGGACTCTCACAACGAACAGTTAGATCTTTGTGGATTTAAATTATTATTCTTACTTTCAGTCCATTGAAATTGAAGGCGCATTACTTAATCGTTCATGTGTTTCAAAGCGAAACTGCTACGGTAACTAAGTAACCGATTTACGGAGGTCAGACTTTTTTACAGGTAGAGGAAGATACGTGATTGCAATAATTTATAATTTTGAAAAAAAAACATTTCCTGATATGTCAAGTGGAACTTCGTTTTTTTAGAATTTTAATTTTTAGTTTGATAGAAAATTGAACTTACTACAAACTCGTGATGAAGCTTGAAAGAAGATATTTTCTCACACAAAAAAAATTCTAAAAATAATGAAAATTAAAAAAAGAAGTACAGTAACTTTTTGATCTACCATCATTTTTGAATTTATTTTTTCGATTTTTCCTAACTCGCATTCATACACCTTCTATTGTGATCTTGTGATCGTTCTTTACAATGAAACATACTTCAGTTACTCTCATTTTGAAAAAAAACTTCGGATTTCAATGCTCAAAGCGCTGGGTGAGCATCAGGAGCTATCATATCTTCATTCAAAGGTTTTTCATCTTGATTAACTCTCTTGATACTCCCTTTTAGAAAGAGTTTGTTGACGTTTACGAAGAATCTTCTGTGAAGTGTAATGAGAAACTTATCGCAGACTTGAGATTTTGCTTCTCGAAGTCATCGAAGGAAGGTAACGATAAAAACGTCGTGCTTTTTGTCTCTGTGACGGTGAAAAGGATTCTGATCTTGATAAGGTATGCTTTGAAATTTGAGAATTCTATGGATTATATCTAAAAAGTTAGAAATAGACAAAGTCCAAAGCGAAAAAAAGCGATGTCTAATTTTTTGTCGATATTCATCAGAACTGGACGGAATTAACGAGGATTTTTTTCGATTTTCATTTCCCCGGGATCATAAAGTTACCATTTGCCTTTTCCCTTCGCAGATTGATTGAAAAAAATCAAAAATTCATTTTTAGGGAAAATAATCTTGACTTCCCACATGATCTGTTCGATGAGTGTATGAGCTACATCACGCGATTCTGGGATTATTCTGCAGACGTTGTCTGTCATGAGTGTGTCGACTCGTTCCAGATCTTGATGGATCTTCACAAACGTGGATGTTCTTCACCAAGCACGTGCGGATGGACGATAAAACTGTCGGAAACACTTCTCGATCCGACGTTCCTGAACAAGTCATCGACAAGATGTTTGGTGAGCTTTCCGAGAGTATTAATTAATGTAAGAATATTCCCTGTGAATTTAATGCCGGAACGGATTAAAACTAAAAAAAAACGCGCGGTGGGATAAAATGATAAACATCTCCACTCTATCAGAATTTATCAGGTGGCGTTAAGCCCGTTCCGATCTGAGGCTTATGAGCTGAGAACGGGCCGCGGAAAGACAGTGCGATCAAATAGCCTTTTTCTCATTAGACACGATAAGCGGTGAAAAGTTTAAATGCTTATCATGAATATTCTATTTGGCGATTGAATAGTTTTGAAAAAAACATGAAAAATCCTTTTTTTTGTTATCAAAAACTTGAAAAATATTCACATTTTGCTTGTAAGGAAAATTTTCGAAAACGTTGCAAAACTTTAGTCCGCTACTGTATGTTACTTTATTCTTCATAAATTGACATTTCAGGCGATATTCCTCAACGAAAACAGAAATTTCATCAGTTTTTTGGGTGAAAATATGGTCCGTAGGTTCTACAATCTGTTCAACAACATGAGCTTAGCGAATGCGGTATATTTTTAAATTTAATAATTTTATATTTTCCCCATTAATTTTTTATGAGATTCTCGGAATATTTTTTGTTTTCAACGTTTTAAGCTTAAATTTCACTGAAATTCCAATTTTCGAAGATAAAACATTGGTCCAATAATGTGATTTCTTGAATATTTCCCATTTTTCCCATTTAAAAAAGTGTAATTTCATTTTTTCAATCAGATTTTATGAGATTATCGGAATATAAATTCAAAAAGTGAAACATTTGTCCAATAATGTGTTTTTTTCATGCAAAATAGCGTGATTTCATATTTTTTCCATCAATTATTTAGGTAATTAACACATTATCCAATGGAAATAATATATTTTTGCTCAATTTTGACCAAAATATTATTTTGAACAAGAGTTTTCCAAAATTATGAGAAGAACCAGGATAAAAATATAATACCATTCAGATATCAGAACTTATTATACTTCATCTATCATTCCGTGAATCATGGTCAGTCCATATAAAAGCGATAGAAGACTTTGTATCACACCCGACTTCGCGATTGAATTTATTGAATGTAAGGTTTCTTGAGATGATCACCTCATCAAAGTTTTAGAGCCGACTCTTCAAGAGAATCGTCAAAGATGGCACTCTAACTGACTTTTTGGTCAGCCTCTTGGAGTCGTTGAATGGTGACTTTTTCAATCATTGGCAGTCGATTGGCAATGCAATTTATTATAACATCATCGTCAACGTCAAGAAGGCCTAGAAATCAAAATCCAAGTCATATGCATTGTAAATCGACTGGCAATTGAAAAGAGGCATCGCCAATCGACTGCCTATGATTGGCTATATGCCATGCCTAGCAACGCTGATTGGATTCCACCGTATACATTTTGAGAAAACTGAAATCAAATCTGTTTTTTTCTGTGATCTAAAAATTCAAATCGAGATCATGACGCGGGGTATACAGTTCCGGGCATAAAGATACGAACCTAAAAACTTTTTGGCTTATATCAACCTGGGAGTTACGGATTGGTCTGATCTGGGAACAATAGGACATAGCTGGACAGTAAAATAGATCATTTTCTTCAAACCATTCAAGATTGACAAAAATTAGATGAAAAGAGGAAAAAGTAAATTTTGAATGATTTTAAGAAAATGATCTATTTTACTGCCCCGTTATGTCCTATTGTTCCCATATTTCTAGACAGTGCATGTAAATGTTTTCTTCAACATCTCTGGAGTTCACAGACCAATCCGTAACTCCCAGGTAGATATAAGCCAAAAAGTTTTTAGGTTCGTATCTTTATGCCCGGCACTGTATATGTATTCTTCAGAACCCCAAAAAATGTAAGGGAAGGCGAGAGTGCGCAGACAACATGACTTTTTTTCTGAATTTATTCATCAAAAAATCAATAATCATCGATTGATGACGTCATCGATCTTTCAGCTACCGAAGGAAACCCGCGTGTGCTGGAAACAATTCTGTCAATAGCCCAATGCCTCATCGAAGCGCAGAAAACTTCGAGGAACGAAAATATCGCGACTTATAGCAAATTCGTGAAGAAGGAGACCATTCTGTCGGCGATATTGCATTCGAGTTGTGATGTGAGTTTTTTAGAGCTTCAAAATCAGAAATTTCTGTCTAAAAATCTCATCAAAATCGCATTTCACGGTGATATTTGTTTAAATCTCAGAGTTGGCTATCAGAAACACCCAAATTCATATAGTTTGGGCCAAAATGAACAATTTGAACCGATTATCGGAAAAAATGAGGAAAAAAGACCGAGTTACATCATCCCCTCTCGTCCTATATTTTTGCTTTTTCAGGTAGCGACATCGGCCTTTAGACTGATTGTCTTTCATCCAAGACGATCGTTACCGTTTGAAGACGACGATTTGGAGCTTATAAAGCTGTTTCTAGTCATCAATATGAATATTCAAGATTCAGCCTTACGACAGAAGATTCTTGCTGGTGTTAGATATGTGGGTTGAGAGAGAGAGAGAGGGAGAGAGAGAGAGAGAGAGAGAGAGAGAGAGAGAGAGAGAGAGAGAGAGAGAGAGAAAAAGAGAGAGAGAGAGAGAAAAAAAGAGAGAGAGAGAGAGAGAGAGAGAGAGCATTCAGATACTTGAGCGAGTCGCCACGAATGCAGAAAGTTTGTTGAAGTCAGACGAAGAAGTTACAAAATACATCGACTTTGTGAGGTAATTTTTTGTTTCAAGTAACCGCGTTTCCGACCGCATTAATGAAATTGAAATTTCAGTGGTAAAATTTTCAGATTCATCTCAACGAAAGCCTTTGAATCGCTGGCCCCCGAAGGAAACTTCTACAGACGAGTGATGGCGATTCATACAATTTTGATCGCCCACGATAGGTGTAGTTATGTCTTCAGTGGGAAGCGTGAGTTCTCTATTCAGCTCTCTCTCTCTCTATCTCTCTCTCTCACTCTCTCTTTCTCTCTCTCTCTCTCTCTCTCTCTCTCTCTCTCTCTCTCTCTCTCTCTCTCTCTCTCTCAAAACATGAAATTCAGAAAAGTTCGCTAGCCTTCTCGATCCACTTCTGAAAATAATACCAACCCAAGCCGATTTATTGATTGATTGCCTACAAGATTCTCACGTTCTGTGTCAAACTGCGGCATTGGAAGCCTTGAACAAATTGGAAATTGGCGTCTTAAAGGTTTTCACTGTCTCTACGAAGATTTATGTGGAAAAGGTTCAGGATACATTTTTATCAGAAACTTATGAGATGATGTCGTCACTGCTGACGTGGAACGAAACTGGAGCTGCGTACCGAATGAAGGTGATTTTTCAAAGCGGTTGCGAAGCGGTTTTAATTGTCTTATGCCTTTGCCTAGGTGTGTGTTATTTGGGTTCGGCGAGAAAATAATTCTCCTGGGCATTATAGTTATTTGAAGGATTTTATCAGATTGGATCTAATGCCGTCAGATTAGATCTAATTAGCAGTTTTTTATTTGATAAAAAATAGGCCTATAACCATGACGACACATCATGATGATTCATTCCATAATACTTTTGTTCATGATCTATCTGTTAACTCAAGTTTAGAGTAGCATTTAAAAGCAATCAATCAACTCTGATTGGATCCAGAAAAAATCAGATTGGACACTTTTTCGTATTAAATGAGAAATGTGAGCAGATATTATTGTAAAAATTGTTATTGTTACAATGTGAGATTTCGAGATGTTTTCAATCTCACGAGTATCGTCATTTAAAAACAAGGGAAAAACAGCAGTACGTACAATCGATGAAAATATTTTCTGTGCTAACTCAAAGAACGTTTTTCAATCTTAGAAAAGGACACTATGACAAATGTTTGTTTCGAAACTTGTGAAGGACAAGTCCCGAAAAGATTGTGATTGATGTTGGGCACTGTCGTTAACTCAAAATGGATTTAGGTTAAACCTATACTGTTCAAACACATGAAAAACGTTCACGATGTGTTTGTTCACAAAAATCAATGAGGGATATGAAGAGGCGTAAAACGAAAAAAGAAACCTGTCATTAGAGAAACATGCATGCTTGGTGGATATTGCAGCTCGGAGTCGTTGGTTAAACTATTTTTCAGAAATTAAATGTAGTTGGATCCAATCAGAGTTGCCTACTCTGAGCAAGCATGTATCAGACAAATTGTGTAACCAAAAGTCCAGAGACCCCTGAATATGAATTCAAAATTGCAGTCATACCTCTCGAAGAACCCTGAGAGAAGACAAGAAGTACTAGACAAGTTAGTAACTGATGTGGAACGATCAGTAAAGATTGTTGCTACTAATTTGGTACAAATCACCAAGAATCCGGTGCACCCAAGTCTGAACGTGTTGGCGCAACTTATGGCGGATGGTGAGAGGTAATTTTTGAGTTAAACACGCAAAATAGTCAATAAATTGTTTATAAAATTCTCATAATTCTTTAAAACTACGGTTTTATTTGAAAGGGGTTTTTAGGTACTACCAGTAATTTCTGAAAAGTGATGTAGATCTGGCAGTCAACCGTTTTCTCAAGTTTCGCGGGTTGGAGTCCCATGATCAGCAATTTTTGCATCTTCTCTGTTCCCCACTCTCTACTATTCTACTAACTTCTGATGATTTTTGAAAAAGAGATTGTCGACTGAAAATATTGATTGAAATTATCGATCGAAAATATTGATTGAAATTATCGATCGAAAATATTGACTGAAATTATCGATCTAAAATATTGACTGAAATTATCGATCGAAAATATTGACTGAAATTATCGATCTAAAATATTGACTGAAATTATCGATCGAAAATATTGATTGAAATTATCGATCGAAAATATTGATTGAAATTATCGATCGAAAATCTTGATTGAAATTATCGATCGAAAATATTGATTGAAATTATCGATCGAAAATATTGACTGAAATTATCGATCTAAAATATTGACTGAAATTATCGATCGAAAATATTGATTGAAATTATCGATCGAAAATATTGATTGAAATTATCGATCGAAAATATTGATTGAAATTATCGATCGAAAATATTGATTGAAATTATCGATCTAAAATATTGACTGAAAATATCGATCGAAAATATTGAATGGAATTATCGATCGAAAATATTGAATGAAATTATCGATTGAAATTATTGATCGAAAGTGTTGACTGAAAATATTGATTGAATATATCGATTGAAATTGTCGATCGAAAATATTGATCGGAAATATTGATTGAAATTATCGATCTAAAATATTGACTGAAATTATCGATCGAAAATATTGATTGAAATTATCGATCGAAAATATTGATTGAAATTATCGATCGAAAATATTGAATGAAATTATCGATCTAAAATATTGATTGAAATTATCGATCGAAAATATTGATTGAAATTATCGATCGAAAATATTGATTGAAATTATCGATCGAAAATATTGATTGAAATTATCGATCTAAAATATTGACTGAAATTATCGATCGAAAATATTGAATGGAATTATCGATCGAAAATATTGAATGAAATTATCGATCGAAAATATTGAATGAAATTATCGATTGAAAGTGTTGACTGAAAATATTGATTGAATATATATCGATTGAAATTATCGATCGAAAATATTGATTGAAATTATCGATCGAAAATATTGATTGAAATTATCGATCTAAAATATTGACTGAAATTATCGACCGAAAATATTGAATGGAATTATCGATCGAAAATATTGAATGAAATTATCGATTGAAATTATTGATCGAAAGTGTTGACTGAAAATATTGATTGAATATATCGATTGAAATTATCGATCGAAAATATTGATTGAAATTATCGATCTAAAACATTGACTGAAATTATCGATCGAAAATATTGAATGGAATTATCGATCGAAAATATTGAATGAAATTATCGATTGAAATTATTGATCGAAAGTGTTGATTGAATATATCGATTGAAATTATCGATCGAAAATATTGATTGAAATTATCGATCGAAAATATTGATTGAAATTATCGATCGAAAATATTGATTGAAATTATCGATCTAAAATATTGACTGAAATTATCGATCGAAAATATTGAATGGAATTATCGATCGAAAATATTGAATGGAATTATCGATCGAAAATATTGAATGAAATTATCGATTGAAATTATTGATCGAAAGTGTTGACTGAAAATATTGATTGAATATATCGATTGAAATTGTCGATCGAAAATATTGATTGAAATTTTCGATCGAAAATATCGACTGAAATTATCGATCGAAAATATTGATTGAAATTTTCGATCGAAAATATCGACTGAAATTATCGATCGAAAATATTGATTTAAAGTATCTACTGGAAATATTGATTGAGATTGTCGACTGAAAATATTGACTGAATATATCGATTGAAATTATCGATCGAAAATATAGACTGAAATTATCGATTTAAAATATTGATTGAAATTATCGATTTAAATATTGATTGAAATTATCGATTGAAAATATCGACTGAAAATATTGATTGAAATTATCGATCGAAAATATTGATTGAAATTATCGACCGAAAATATTGATTGAAATTGTCGATCGAAAAAATTGACTGAAATTATCGACTGGAAATATTGATTGAAACTATCGACTGGAAATATCGATTGAAAATATTGACTGAATTTATCGATCGAAAATATTGACTGAAATTATCGACTGGAAATATTGATTGAAACTATCGATTGGAAGTATTGACTGAGATTGTCGACAGAAAATATTGATTGAATATATCGATTGAAATTATCGATCGAAAATATTGATTGAAATTTTCGATCGAAAATATCGACTGAAATTATCGATCGAAAATATTGATTGAGATTGTCGACTGAAAATATTGACTGAATATATCGATTGAAATTATCGATCGAAAATATTGATTGAAATTTTCGATCGAAAATATCGACTGAAATTATCGATCGAAAATATTGATTTAAAGTATCTACTGGAAATATTGATTGAGATTGTCGACTGAAAATATTGACTGAATATATCGATTGAAATTATCGATCGAAAATATAGACTGAAATTATCGATTTAAAATATTGATTGAAATTATCGATTTAAATATTGATTGAAATTATCGATTGAAAATATCGATCGAAAATATTGATTGAAATTATCGACCGAAAATATTGATTGAAATTATCAATCGAAAATATTGATTGAAATTGTCGACTGAAAATATTGATTGAAATTATCGTTCGAAAATATTGATTGAAACTATCGACTGGAAATATCGATTGAAAATATTGACTGAATTTATCGATCGAAAATATTGACTGAAATTATCGACTGGAAATATTGATTGAAACTATCGATTGGAAGTATTGACTGAGATTGTCGACAGAAAATATTGATTGAATATATCGATTGAAATTATCGATCGAAAATATTGATTGAAATTTTCGATCGAAAATATCGACTGAAATTATCGATCGAAAATATTGATTGAGATTGTCGACTGAAAATATTGACTGAATATATCGATTGAAATTATCGATCGAAAATATTGATTGAAATTTTCGATCGAAAATATCGACTGAAATTATCGATCGAAAATATTGATTTAAAGTATCTACTGGAAATATTGATTGAGATTGTCGACTGAAAATATTGACTGAATATATCGATTGAAATTATCGATCGAAAATATAGACTGAAATTATCGATTGAAATTATCGATTTAAATATTGATTGAAATTATCGATTGAAAATATCGATCGAAAATATTGATTGAAATTATCGACCGAAAATATTGATTGAAATTATCAATCGAAAATATTGATTGAAATTGTCGACTGAAAATATTGATTGAAATTATCGTTCGAAAATATTGATTGAAATTATCGATCGAAAATATTGACTGAAATTATCGATCGAAAATATTGATTGAAATTATCGATCGAAAATATTGATTGAAATTATCAATCGAAAATATTGATTGTAATTATCGGTTGAAAATATTGATTGAAATTATCAATCGAAAATAATGATTGAAATTATCGATTGGAATTATTGATAGAAAATATTGATTGAAATTATCGACTGAAAATATTGATTGAAATTATCGATCGAAAATATTGATTGAAATAATCAATCGAAAATATAGACTGAAATTATTGATTGAAAATATCGATCGAAAATATTGATTTAAATTATAGATCGAAAATATTGATTGAAATCGATCGAAAATATTGATTGAAATTATCGATCGAAAATATAGACTGAAATTATCGATGTAAAATATTGATTGAAATTATCGATTGTAAATATTGATTGAAATTATCGACCGAAAATATTGATTGAAATTATCGACCGAAAATATTGATTGAAATTGTCGACTGAAAATATTGATTGAAATTATCGTTCGAAAGTATTGATTGAAATTATCGATCGAAAATATTGATTGAAATTATCAATCGAAAATATTGATTGTAATTATCGAATGAAAATATTGATTGAAATTATCAATCGAAAATATTGATTGAAATTATCGATCGAAAATATTGATTGAAATTATCGATTGGAATTATTGATAGAAAATATTGATTGAAATTATCGACTGAAAATATTGATTGAAATTATCGATCGAAAATATTTATTGAAATTATCAATCGAAAATATAGACCGAAATTATTGATTGAAAATATCGATCGAAAATATTGATTGAAATTATCGATCGAAAATATTGATTGAAATTATCAATCGAAAATATTGATTGAAATTGTCGACTGAAAATATTGATTGAAATTATCAATCGAAAATATTAATTTAAATTATCGATCGAAAATATTGACTGAAATTATCGATCGAAAATATTGATTGAAATTATCGATCGAAAATATTGATTGAAATTATCAATCGAAAATATTGATTGAAATTGTAGACCGAAAATATTGATTGAAATTATCAATCGAAAATATTGATTGAAATTATCGATAGAAAATATTGACTGAAATTATCGATCGAAAATATTGATTGTAATTATCGATTGAAAGTTTTGATTGAAATTATCAATCGAAAATATTGATTGAAATTATCAATCGAAAATATTGATTGAAATTATCAATCGAAAATATTGATTGAAATTATCGATCGAAAATATTGATTGAAATTATCAATCGAAAATATTGATTGAAATTATCGATCGAAAATATTGATTGAAATTATCAATCGAAAATATTGATTGAAATTGTCGACTGAAAATATTGATTGAAATTATCAATCGAAAATATTAATTTAAATTATCGATCGAAAATATTGACTGAAATTATCGATCGAAAATATTGATTGAAATTATCGATCGAAAATATTGATTGAAATTATCAATCGAAAATATTGATTGAAATTGTCGACTGAAAATATTGATTGAAATTATCAATCGAAAATATTAATTTAAATTATCGATCGAAAATATTGACTGAAATTATCGATCGAAAATATTGATTGAAATTATCGATCGAAAATATTGATTGAAATTATCGATCGAAAATATTGATTGAAATTATCAATCGAAAATATTGATTGAAATTATCAATCGAAAATATTGATTGAAATTATCGATCGAAAATATTGATTGAAATTATCAATCGAAAATATTGATTGAAATTATCGATCGAAAATATTGACTGAAATTATCGATCGAAAATATTGATTGAAATTATCGATTGGAAGTGTTAAAATTATCGATCGAAAATGATCTGGCAATCAACCGTTCTCTCGAGACTCATGGGTTCTCTCATTTTCTCTATTCCCACCTCATTAAGTCAGTAATGGGCAGGCGTGGTGGGCGGAGCATCTGTAATAATTTCACCATTTTCAGTCAAAAAGAATGGACAAACGACAAGCTGGTCCCTCTGTGCTTCAAAGTGGCTGAAATCGTGAGATTTTTTCGAAAAAAAAAAAGATTTTCCCATGCTTTTCAGACTTCTCCGATCGTCTACAGCGCATCCCCAGAAGGGTATATTCCGGAAGATGCTCTTCAGAATCTCGGTTTGATTACCCAAGTTTTAGGTAAACATTTTGCTTTCAGAAAATGGGACAACAGAAGCAGAGTTATCCCAACTACTACTTGTCTGCTGTTGGAGAGCGATGAAACAAGCTTCTGATATATTTTCGCTTCTTGTGGAGAAGGTAAGATTTGAATTTGATGACGTGGCATTTCACCGCCAAAAATTGGTGGATGTCAATTTATTTATTTTTTAGGTTTCTGAAAAAATATTTAATGATTGTGTTTATTTTTTGAAATAATTTCTATGTTGTTGATTTTTCAAAATCGCTGGACAAAATCTTCTGACAAAACTGGAGAAGATTCTATTTTATAGGAAGTTCAGAATATTTCATGAAAAGCAAACGTTTTTCTTTAAAAAAATCATGGGAATTTGAATGATTTTGAGTAAATTATGAATTATTGAAAGATTTTTTGACAGAAAAAATTCCAGACACCAGAACTTCTCTCAGAAGAGCACATTTCCAGCATCGGAACCTTTTACTGGAACATCCTAACAGAATGCAAGCATCGCGGTGCTTTTGAGTGCGCCATCGAAGGGTAAGATTTGAAAATTTTAAATTTTGAATTTCTCGCCAAAATCCCAGATTCACAAAACTATGCACACTGCTGTGGAGAACGAACCATCCGGACCCCAGTCGCTGGTTATATGAAATCCTACATGCGATAGAAGGGAAGAGAGGTTGGTTGACTCCGCCTACCTTGACCACGCCCACTTTTTGCAGACCTATCAAACTTATGCTCGACCCGAAGAAGCGCGGGGTTGCCGTATCTCGTCTCGACTATAGTATCAACGGAGCCAGAGGCGCTTGGAAATCGGTCTTTAAGAAAAGCAACAAGGTCTCTGTTGAACATGGAAAGGAAGAGTAGGGAATACAGGTAAGAAAAAACAAAAACAACCCCTGGGATGGAACCCGGGTGTCCCAAATTGCAAAAAAACGCGTTAACGAATACACCAGAGATCACTTTTCAGAGTTCACTCATTAAACGTGATGAAAGTACTGGTGTCAACATCGTCTCTCAGTGAAAGAATTACGTTTGCGTTAGAGGTAATTTCCTGTTTTTGTAGAAGAAAATAACTAAATTTTCTTGTTTCATCGAATTTCGCAAAGTCTAGATATGAAAATCGATTTTCAAGTATTTATGTTGGAAATCTTCGGAAAAATTCAGATAAAACTAAAGTATCCACCTTTCGAAGCGAGTCATTCGATTTTTAATGATGAAGTATTGTTTTTGAAAAATTGATTTTCGAAAAAAATCAGAGAATGGGAAATAAAAGATAATTTTGTCATTAGTTTTTCAAATGTCGATCGAAAATATTGATTTTCAGAAACAAAATATCGATTTTTAAAATAATTTTTTTGGCGAATGAATAACGAAATTTTAAATATCGAAAAATAAAAAGTATCGGTTACAAATTTTGTCAAATTGTTATGAGCAAATTAAAAATGTACAGAATCGATCGAAAATATCGATTTTTCAGCAAGCTCTTTTCCAAGCTATCAACGCATGCAGTTCTGAGTGGAGCGAAAGAAACGCAGCGATGCAACTTTTTGCCGCTCTGAGAACTCGGATTTTTGGTGTTTCGAGATCAGTTCAGCGCACCCTGATGGTGGACCCAAAAAATCGCCAAAGCAATTTTGAATTTTTCTCGAAATTTCCATCGCTCTACAAAATGCTCTATGAACAAGTCACACGAAAAGAGCAATCAGGTATATTTATCGATTGAAAAGTGTCAGAAAATCCAGCCAATGAGCATCGGAGTAGGCCACGCCTCCTCCCCCTCTCCCGAGCGCAGTGTAATAAATTTCTATTACCGTAAGTGGTGAATTAGTTGGAAATTATCAGAAAAGCCTGTCAATGGGCGTCGGAGTAAGCTACGCCCCCTGCCTATCATAGTGGATCTATTTTTTGGTACTGTAAGTGACGAGTGAGTTGAAAAATGCCCGCCAATAAGCATCGAAGTTGGCCACGCCCCCTCCCCCTAGCACAGCAGATCAAATTTCTAATACTGTAAGAGATGAAACAATTTCGAAGAAATCAGAAAATTTAGCCAATAAACATTGGAGTTGGCCACGCCCCTCTGCCTAGTTCTATCAATATCAGAAAAGCTTACCAATGAGCATCAAAATAAGCCACGCCCATTGTCTGTTGTAGTAGATCATTTTTGGTACTGTGATTGGGAAAATAAGAATATTCGAAAAACTTTTGATGAAGTTATCTTTTTTTGAGAACTTCTAGAAACCGATCAAAAAGCTGAATTGACTTCATGTCAATTTTTTCAAAGAATATTCCAGAACTATCCCTGGTCCCACCACTGGTAATTCTGACCCACCTTCACTCCAAAGCCACCACCAATGGTGCAGTTTACCCATTGGCACCATTCGTCCCACCACTTCTGAAGTTGGCGACGTCACAACGAAGAGAGAATCTGAGGAGTCACGCAGTTGCGGCGATATTGTCTATTGCGGATGAAATGGTGAGAGTTGTTGGAAGTGAACTGCAAGGGTATGGATACTGTAGTCGGACTACAAGAGTACAGATACTGTAACTACACTATGGTACAGATATTGTAACTGTAACTACACTGGGGTACAGATACTGTAACTGTAACTACACTGGGGTACAGATACTGTAACTGTAACTACACTGGGGCACAGATACTGTAACTACACTGTGTTCAAAAATAATGTGAAGTTCCTTTTTTATTGTTTTTTGTCTTCATTTTGAGTATTTAAAAAATTGCCCTGAACAAAAGATTTTTCTTACCTCCGGATACACATTCTCTGAAAAAATCATTCCGATTGGACAACAGCTTCTGAAGTTATGCTTGATTTTGTTGATTTTAATACAAAAAGTAAAAACGACTCATTGAACACTCAAAATGAAAACGAAAAAGGGAAAAACAGAACTTCACATTATTTGGAACAGAGTGTATGAGAACATGGTTACTGTGAGTAGACTACAAGTGTTAAGATACTGTAACCGGAACGGAATAATGGGGATACTGACTGCAAATTGAGGAGTACTGTATGTTAGCTGTGGTTTTGCGTAACTTAACTGCAAACGCTGTGATACTGTAATTGGACTACAAGCTCTGGGGTTTTTGTGTGTTATGTGCGGTTCTCGGGTACTGTAGGTCGACTACGAACTTGTTTTTGAACTGCAAAAAAGGGGTGCTGTGATTGAACTGAAGTGCGAGAGTTACTGTAGCTGAACTGGGTACTGTAAGAATACGGTTACTGTATTTACACTGCAAAACTGTTACTGAACTACAGACGATAGGAAACTGTACATAGCTGAGCATCATAATCAGGGACACTGATTGCACTGCAGTAAGAGGGTTACTGTATCTGAACTGCAATGATAGCGGAACTTTGTCTGAACTGCAAATCTTGGGGATACTGTAACTGGACTGCAATGTGTACTGTGGAAACCTATAACTGAGTTTTCCCAGGTACTCAACGACATTCTGAAGTGGATCGAAGAGACCAATTTAACGTGCTGCCATCAAAATCATATCCACGCAGTTCTAGAACTGCTCAAAGGGATTTTATCATCGGAGCACGATGACACAAGAGTTGTTGGAATCCTCAAGAAGGCTTCAAATGAAGGAATGTGGATGACGTGGCACGACTGGAACGTCAACATATTTCTGGAGCTCTGTAATCAGAAAAGAATCGAAGTGAATGTGGAAGGAGTTGACGTTGGAAGATTTGTACTAGCGAAGGTGAGTACGTTCCTGCTTACTAAAGACTCTAACACCCTCCAACAGTATCACACTGTCTTGCTGTGTCTGCGTCTCGCACCCCCCCCCTCCCTTGGCGCTAGAACGATCTGGCTACAGGAACTACTGTAACTCGCAAATTTTACTCTTAATTTTTGTTTTCAAATTTTTTGATGTGTTCAGGACATTTGAACGTAAAAAAGTTCGACGATAAAATAAAAAGAGAATATCGATTAGCTCCGTAAACTTACACAAAAAACTCTCTAACCCAGAATTGTCTCTGGGCTCTCTCTCTCTCATTTTCTGCCGATGTTCTAACCTCGGCGTATTAACTGAGAGTTTTGGAATATGTTGATAACCAATCATTAGTCACTGAAGCCCCACCCACTTTTCTGTCTCAGTAGAGACGTGTCAGGCAAAAATGATCATTACAGAGACAACTAGCCGTGTCTAATGCATCAGTAGGAGTTCATGATTCAGAATACAGAATTCAAGTGTATAGGAACACACTTGGCCGGAGGTGAGCTGGTTCTCTCTCTCTCTCTCTCTCTCTCTCTCTCTCTCTCTCTCTCTCTCTCTCTCTCTCTCTTTCTCTCTCTCTCTCTCTCTCTCTCTCTCTCTCTCTCTCTCTCTCTCTCTCTCTCTCTTCCTCTCTCTCTCTCTCTCTCTCTCTCTCTCTCTCTCTCTCTCTCTCTCTCTCTTCTCTCTCTCTCTCTCTTTCTCTCTCTCTCTCTCTCTCTCTCTCTCTCTCTCTCTCTCTCTCTCTCTCTCTCTCTCTCTCTCTCTCTTTCTCACTGTCCTAGACGTTTCAGAATTTCCCCATCAAAGTGGCTCTAGACGACGTCAACTTTGAAAATCCTCCAGACATTGTTCTCCTGCTGAAAGCTCTATGTTCTGGAGTCGCGAAGATGACGAAGACAGACAAAACCAATGTCCTGGATAGGATTCAGAAGCATTTGAATGGAACGTGAGTGATTCAGAATCATACTTTTTAAAAAAATGTTTTTCGATGAACTCGCAAGATACAGTAATATAACGTATCCAAAGTTCAACATTCAGATTACAGTAATATACCGTATCCAAAGTTCAACATTCAGAGTGGACTAACATTAAAATAGCTCGAAAATATAATTAGAACTGTATCATTAGGACGTTTTCGAAAACCTCGGCCAAATTACAGTAAACTACCGTAAACCGAGACATGACTTTCTGTTTTTCTGTAAGACGTGGTAGAGAATCTGCACCCTCTTCTCTTTACACGCTCTCTCACTGCCCCTCCCGTTTCAAGATGCCAAAAAATGTCCGTAAATTTTGTATTTTTCCTAAGTTTCCCAAAAATTGAATTTCCAGACCAGGAGTAGTAGCTGCGTGCTACAAGCTGATGGTTTTTCTTGGATATGAAACCTGTGATGGATTAGTCCAATGGATTGAAGATAGCTTTGAAGAAGAACAATTGGAGGCGAAAAATGTAATTTTTCCATTTGAAACATTTTCATAAGCAAAAACAAGCAGCTATTCCTCGCTACGCTCGGGCCGCTTGAGTTTTTTCGCTAACGCTCCAAAACGATTTCTTTTCTCTCCACCTCTCTTTCTCTCCCTCCCTCTCACTCTCTCTCTCCTCTCTCTCTCTCTCTCTCTCTCTCTCTCTCTCTCTCTCTCTCTCTCTCACACACACACTTTTTCTCACTCTTTCTGTCTCCCTCACTCTCTCTCCTTCTCTCTCTCTGTCTCTGTGTATCTGTCTTTTTCCCCTCCTCTCTCTCTCTCTCTCTCTCTCTCTCTCTCTCTCTCTCTCTCTCTCTCTTTCTCTCTCTCTCTCTCTCTCTCACACACACTCTCTCACTCTTTCTGTCTCTCTCTCACACATACTCTTTCTCACTCTTTCTGTCTCCCTCACTCTCTCTCCTTCTCTCTCTCTCTCTCTCACACACACACACTTTTTCTCACTCTTTCTGTCTCCCTCTCTCTCTCTCTCTCTCTCTCTCTCTCTCTCTCTCTCTCTCTCTCTCTCTCACTCTTTCTGTCTCTCTCACTCTTTCTGTCTCCCACACTCTCTCTTTCTCTCTCTCACTCTTTCTCTCTCTCTCTCTCTCTCTCTCTCTCTCTCTCTCTCTCTCTCTCTCTCTCTCTCTCTCTCTCTCTCTCTCTCTCTCTTCTCTCTCTCACTCTCTCTCTCTCTTCTCTTCTCTCTCTCTCTCTCTCTCTCTCTCTCTCTCTCTCTCTCTCTCTCTCTCTCTCTCTCTCTCTCTTTCTCCTTCTCTCTGTCTCTCTCTTTGTCTCTCTCTATGTCTCTCTCTCACTCTTTCTGTCTCTCCCACTCTTTCTGTCTCCCACACTATCTATGTCTCTTTCTCCTTCTCTCTGTCTCTTTCTTTGTCTCTCTCTCTCTCTGTCTCTCTGTCTCTCTCTCTCTCTCTCTCTCTCTCTCTCTCTCTCTCTCTCACTTACTCTCTTTCTGTCTCTCTCACTCTTTCTGTCTCCCTCATTCTCTCTCTGTCTCTTTCTCCTTCTCTCACTCTCTCTACCTCTCTGTCTCTCTTTCTTTCTCACTTTTTCTCACTCTCACACTTTCTCACTCTTTCTTTCTCTGTCTCTTTCTCTTTCTCTCTCTTTATATCTATCAATCTCTCTCTCTCTATCCCTTCCTCCACGCTGCTCGCTTTCACACTCCCAGTACAATCCAAACACGACGAACACTAATGCAAGTGTGGCTGGAACTAATGCAACAACCTGCGAGGGTCCCCAGTGGTCACGCGAATAGCACAAATCAGAAACGTGCAGCGATGGCCAAGTTGTTAGAGCGTCTGATTTGTAGTCGCTTAACGCGCGTTCAAATCCCGTCAACTACCCCGCCATTTTTGCACAACCCTTCCTCTTCCCTCCTTCCCCCCCCCCTCCCCGTAAATCGACACATAAATGGATCACCCAAAAATTTGCCTCACGAAAAAGGGGGCGGTCCCCTTGTTCTATTATTAATATGATTCTATGACTTCTGTAAACGCAGTTGAAAAGTGTAAGCAAAGCAAATTGAAAGAGTAGATCAAATTTCGGTTACTGTAGTTAAAAAATTTTACTTTTCCTACTTTTTTAACCCAGATTCACAGATTGTAACGGAAAAATGTTTGAAGTAGGTAAAACCATCGTTGGAAACAGTCCGCAACGTTCTTTATGTCAAATTGAACATTTATCAAAGCACAAACTCTTCCGAAAATAAAAGCGAAGGTCGGCAACGCGGTTGCGAAGCGGTTATTTTGTCTTATGCCTGTGCCGAGGTGTGTGATTTGGGAGAAAATCGCTGTTTCAGAACTTTTATGCGAAAAACATAACCTTAAACTGAATAAAATTTGCCTATATTTTTTTAGAGAGAAAAAGCATTTAAGAAACTCAAAATTAAGTTGAATACTGTAAAAAATAGAAAATGTCCATTTTTTAGTAAATGGATGAGTAAGAAAATCACGTTTTTTCTATTTCTTTCAAACTTTTATGTGAAAAAAAGTTTTTTTCCGGAAAACTCTCGAAATTAGAAAATATGAGTTAAATCTTTAAAAAAATAATTAGCATTTTGTTTAAAGGAAAATGAATTGAAAATTAATAAAGAATTCATTTAAAAATGATTTTCCTATGTTTTCGAGCATTTTGCGTCCGAAAAACAGTTGAAAAATGGATTATCTGCATTTTTTAAAAATTTTGATTTGATGAAAACTTATAAAAGTATAGTTGAATTCTTTTAATTCAATTTTTTGATGTTTCTCCTTATTTTTGTATTAAGGATGCCATTGAAGTTGCCACGTCATTGGTAAGAAGCTCAACTTCTGACGATCCCAGTCTGATTCGAGCGATTTCTCTGTATCTAAGTGATGATGAACCGGATATAAGAGAAAAGGCGTCGAGTTCACTTCAGAATGTACTGGGAACGAAGTTCAGGTTGGTTTTCTTTGATTTTTGGTTTCTTTGAATTAAAAAAAATAATTTTCAGTTTTTTAAGAAAAAAATTATGAAAAAGGACAATTCTTAATTCAGTTTTTAAGAATAAATATTGAAAAAAGTTTTTTCTCAATTTTCAGAAATGAAATTCTGGAAAAAATTGATTTTTTTTCTCTAGTTATTATTTTTCGTAATTAAATTTAGAAGAAATGATTTTTTTTAAAGTTGAAACAGTGTTTTTCCAGTTTTTGAAAAAACACAATAAAAAAAAACGAAAATTTTAAAAAATATTGGGAAAATGTAATTTTTCAAATTTGGAGGAATTTTTGAAAAAAAAAATTTTTTATTTTTAGAAAGTGTTTCATAAAAGTTTTAATTTTTTTCAATCAAAAAATTATTGAAAAAGAGATTTTTTCGATTTGTGAAAAGGATCAGAAAAAGTGAAACAAAAGGAACGGAAAAATATATTTCAAAAAAATAAATTTTTAGATTTTTTGGGAAAATATTTGAATTAATAGAAAAATTTATAATGAAGATCCCTTTCTCAATGTACAAATTTCAGCCATCTGAATCCGAACGTGACACTGGCACTGCTGACAAGAAAGTACCCGGAGAAAAACCCTACAGATTTACAAGAAGAAACGCAAGAGTCAAGGGATGTTCTGTTTGGGGCGTGTTCGTTGAATTCGTACGCAGAAAAGAAACAGTTTTTAGACCCAGAATGGTTGGAACGAGTTGTTTTTGGTTGAAATGGTGATTTCTCTGTCTGCCTCCGTCTCTCAATTCTCTCTCTCTCTCTCTCTCTCTCTCTCTCTCTCTCTCTCTCTCTCTCTATCTCTCTCCCTCTCCCATCATACGATTATGACCGTTACCTTCAAAATAGCTCACATTTCCTATTCTTGTTGATTATTTGTTAACTCTGTTGATTGTTGAAATAAAGCTATAATAACCGTTTTCGAGCAGAAATAAATGATATCTGAATACATCCATGCTCGGTTGAGAGAGCAGATACAGTAACCGATTTTCGTTTGGGTTACGGTATTCTTAAATCAGGGTGTTACGTGTTTAACCAAGATCTATAGTTTAATAGAGCACATAGGAAACAATTTAGGCACGTTTTGGTGAAGTTACAGTGACCAATGCCTTTGGGGTTACGGTACTCATAAATCTGGATCTTAAATTTTTGACCCCCTCCTATGAAGATGGAATAATTTTGATTTTCACCTAGATTAATAGTTGAATAGAACACATAGGAACCAATATAGGTTCATTATGGTGAAGTTACAGTATCCAATGGCTTTGGGGTTACGGTAGTCATAAATCTGGATTTTAAATTTTTGACCCCCTCCTATGAAGATGGAATAATTTTGGTTTTCACCTAGATCAATAGTTGAATAGAACACATAGGAACCAATATAGGTTCATTATGTGGGAGTTACAGTAACCAATGACTTTGGGGTTACGGTAGTCATAAATCTGGATTTAAAATTTTTGACCCCCTCCTATGAAGATGGAATAATTTTGGTTTTCACCTAGATCAATAGTTGAATAGAACACATAGGAACCAATATAGGTTCATTATGTGGGAGTTACAGTAACCAATGGCTTTGGGGTTACGGTGTCCAAATATCGATTTTTCTTTCTGGTATAATAGAAAATTTCAAGAGAGTTTTGACCAAGTGTACAAGTTTTCTTCAAGACTCGTAAATTTACTTTTTTCTCTAGTAAAATGGCATTTCTCCATTATTTTTGACAGTTGGAGTATCTAACGTTAAATCAACAAACCGATGGGAAAAGTATGCTAGATGGCACACGTAGTATACATTTCCGCATGAATGTTTGCTCTCGCGCTATCACGTCCGCGCGCCGCAGCGCGGCATGGACCCTTCGGACTGTTGGAGTTTCTGCTGAAAAAGGAACTGTGGGATAAGTTATCCAATTTTTCCGGAAAAGCGAATTTCTATCGCATTTTGATACAAATTTGCTGGAAATTTAAAATTAGGAAGATTGAAAAAAGAAAAAAAAGTATAAAAATGTAAGAAATTTGTCTTTTCTGACAATTTTTAAACTTTTAGCGTTTTCATTTGATTTAAAGCCAAAAAGTTATTTGTTTCAAAAATAACAGAGAATGAATATTTGCAGCAAAAGTGAGAAAAACTGGATAGAAAATTCACAGTGCTCGACACGTTGCGAGTTTGAATTATATAAAATGGAATTTTCGTTAAACCTTGATATTGTCCAGCGTATTCGTGTGCAAATTTTGACATTAAGACATTTTCTAGGTCTTCTAGGACCCGGACAGGGTTCTTTTTTGTGTAAAATTTCTGTATGGGTGGTCCTTCTTTTAAACTGGATAGAAAATTCACAGTGATCGATACGTTACGAGTTTGAATGATATACAAGAACTAAAATTGGTTCGACCTTGATATTGTCCAAATGAACAGTTCAGCTGTGCAAACTTTGATATTACGTCATTTTCTAGGTCTGCGAAAAATTTCAAGTCCTAATCGGACTCGGTACCCTTTTTTCGGTGAAAATTCGAAAATTTCTCCAAAACGTACCTTTTTCTATATGGGTGGTCCTTCTTTTAAACTAAATAGAAAATTCACAGTGATCGGTACGTTTCGAGTTTGAATTATATAGAATAAAAGTTGGTTCAACCTTAATAAGGTCCAAATGGGTAGCTCCAACTGTGCAAAAAAAATAACCTACTTTTCTAGGTATGTTGATCTGACTCGAGACCCTTTTTTTTGAAATTTTAGCCAGTTTCGCGGTTAAAATTCGAAAATTTCTCCAAAACGTACCTTTTTCTATATGGGTGGTCCTTCTTTTAAACTGGATAGAAAATTCACAGTGATCGATACGTTTCGAGTTTGAATGATATAGAATAAAAATTGGTTCAACCTTAATAAGGTCCATATGGGTATCTCCAACTGTGCAAAAAAAATAACCTCATTTTCTAGGTATGTTGATCTGACTCGAGACCCTTTTTTTGAAATTTTAGCCAGTTTCGCGGTTAAATTTCGAAAATTTCTCCAAAACGTACCTTTTTCTGGGTGGGTGATCCTTCTTTTAAACTGGATAGAAAATTCACAGTGATCGATACGTTTCGAGTTTGAATTTTATAGAATAAAAATAGGTTCAATCTTGATAATGTCCATATGGGTAGCTCCAACTGTGCAAAAAAATAACCTCATTTTCTAGGTATGTTGATCTGACTCGAGACCCTTTTTTTTGAAATTTTAGCCAGTTTCGCGGTTAAAATTCGAAAATTTCTCCAAAACGTACCTTTTTCTGTGTGGGTGGTCCTTCTTTTAAACTGGATAGAAAATTCACAGTGATCGATACGTTTCGAGTTTGAATTTTATAGAATAAAAATTGGTTCAACCTTAATAATGTCCATATGGGTATCTCCAACTTTGCAAAAAAAAACCTCATTTTCTAGGTATGTTGATCTGACTCGAGACCCTTTTTTGAATTTATAGCCAGTTTTGCGATGAAAATTCGGAAATTTTTCCAAAATGGACTTTTTTCTATATGGGTGGTCCTCTTTTTAATTTTCTACCATGTACTCCAAGACTAGTAATGGTTCTCAATCAATGTTCACAGTTCCCGTGTGAATACTCACAATCGAGCTTTCCGCGTCCATTTTGACGCGCGCTGCCGCGCGGACTAGTTGCGCATTGAGGACTCCGCCTTATGATTTCATTGCATTTCGACTATCGGCAATGATGAGCTGGATACTCATTTTTCTGTGCTTACTGTAAATTGACTACGGTATTTTTGAGGTTTACTGTAGATTGAGTACGGTATCTTGTCTGAGGTTCACTGTAGATTGAGTACGGTATCTTGTCTGAGGTTTACTGTATATTGAGTACGGTACCATTCCCGTGGCTTACTGTCGTACAAGTTCAGGCTACTGTGGCTTGATTACTGTACTTTTCTCATATCGTTTTTCTTCATTTGCTTGAGTTTGACTACGATATATTTTCTTATACACATCAAATTACTGTAGTTCGATTATTGTACTTTCTCTCATACGGATTGAGAACATGAAGATTAGGGATACTGTAACTTGACTACGGTATGATTTCTGTCAAAAAACCCGCACTCAAAGTGCATTGACTATGTTCGTTTGACTTTAACTACGGTATATTCTCTCATGAAAATTCAGTTTGACTACGGTACATTTTCTCATGCAGTTTCTGGATACTGTAACTTGACTCTTATCTGCCAGAAACTCCTCACTAAAAGTGACTATTTTTGACTACGGTATTCTATCACATGAAGATTGGGGATACTGTAACTTGACTACGGTATCTTTTCTGTCAAAAAACCCGCACTAAAAGTTCATGGACTATGTTCGTTTGACTTTCACTACGGTATATTCTCTCATGAAAATTCAGGATACTGTGGTTTGACTACGGTATCCGGATAGTGTAGTTTGAGTACGGTATAATTTTCATACATATACGGTAACTTGACTACGGTATGATTTCTGTACCCGCACTAAAAGTGAATGGGAACTATCTACGTTTCATCTTGGCGCCAAAGTTTTCCTTTCAAACGGTATTTTTATGACATTGAACAGATGTCAGCGGGTGTCCGTCTTACTTGCCACCTTCTCTCTAGCTCTGTAATTTTCAGTTGAACATTTCTTGCTACGCTCGTAACGATTACACATAGCTTCGTCTACCTGTAAAAAAGTCTGGCCTCCGTAAATCGGGTACTTAATACCGTAGCAGTTTCGCCTTGAAATACAAGAACGCCTTAAATTTCAAAGGACTGAAAGTAAAAAAAACTCACTATTCAAATAATTTTCTTGTTTAACAGTAATTTTTTTCAGATTTATTTTCACTATCTCCAACTTTTCAGCATTTAGGGCACGAAAATGGCACAAACCAGGTACAAGGTGGATTGTCTCTCTAAATTTTTTCTTTTTTCCTCTATCAGACAATGTTGGGACATAAATTAACTGGTTAAAATGGGGAGAAAAATGATGCAATGCACTGATTCCCTTGTGTCCCGTTAGTGGCCTGTTTGTGGTGTGCACGAACCAGCCCGGTGTCAGTTACTTCTCAAAGTGGCTAGTTCGTGCTCAGGACCACGGATGGGACACAAACTGGGCACGTGGGCAGCTTGGGCCCGTTATAACTTATGAATTAATCGTTTGAATTACTTTTTTTTGAATCCTATGTTTTTTTTTTGATTTTCGCGTCATTTTCCTCCTCTCCGAACTCTACCGTAGTTTTTGACACCTCTACCGTAATCTTGAGACTTTCACCGTAGTTTTGACAATGATAGCAAAGATTCTGACATTTCTACCGTAGTTTTTGACACCTCTACCGTAATTTTGACCATTCTACCCTAGTTTTTGTCATTTTTTTTTGATTTTCGCGTCATTTTCCTCTCGGAACCATTTTCTTTTCATCCCAGTACCACTTTGTGGCAGATGGTGCACTAAAATCGAGTCGGCAGATGCTGAAATAGGAAACAATCCTCTTGCAGCTGTTCTCTGCAACGATATATTGGCCCGATCTAACCAAGTCGCGCACCCTCTCTCTCTCACTGGAAAGAGATAAATATTTACATATAGATCATGTCAATAACTCTTTTTTCTACATTGGAAGTTAGTCTTTGCGTAGTTTCTTGTGTCAAACGTGCCTAGTTGGTGTTCCATTAGTAACAGACACAGAATGAGCACGAATGAGACACAGAAAACAAGAATATTCACGAATAGATTATGTCAATAACTCTTTTTCTACATTGGATGTTTTTTGCTACGGAAAGGACTCTCACAAGAAATAGAAAATGTTTCCAGTTAGTGTTCCATTCGTGACATACACGAAATGGGCACAAACGAGACACAAAAAAGGAACATTTGAATATTCATAGATCATGTCAACAGTTATTTTTGCTACATTGGGAGTTAGTCTTTGCGTAGTTTCTTAAGTCAAACGTGCCCAGTTAGTGTTCCATTCGTGACCGACACGAAATAGGCACAAACGAGTCACATAAATGACATGCGCGGCTTTATCGAAAGTTCTACAAAACTGGGGTTTTTCCAGCAGATGACCTACCAATTCATGATATGATTTTCTAATCAGTTTTGAAGATTAACAGTGTACGCGAGAAACCGACACCGGGCTGGTTTGTGCCGACCACAATCAGGCCACAAGGGAATCAGTGCATTGCATCATTGTTCTCCCCATTTGGAACTTTAACCAGTTAATTTATGTCCCACACGCTTTGTCAGAGCACGAACTCTGCACACTTTGGGTAAAGTGGGCGTGGCCTCTGCGACGAAGAGTCAGAATAAGTAAGGGAGTCTCTCCGCAAGGACGGCCGGAGTGTTGGGCTGTACCTACAGTTAGCATTTTTAGATACTTTGGGCCAAATTAGTGTAGTTAGGTTATAATTTGATCGAAATTGACTTATTTTCACTGTTTTGTGCTCATTTTTGAAAAAAAAACGACCTAATTTCACTATTTTTGCCTAGTTTTTCCAACCTCATTCTCATTTCTAGCTTCCAGTACGTTTCCTAGTGTCCATAAGATCTTGTTAATGATTACGTAACGTTTCAGTTTCTCACCATTTTCCTGATTTATTCTCACTTTTCTTCCCTTTCGTTCCATTACAATTTGATTTTTTGTCCTTCTGATGAAAATTTACTGCAGAGAAAAAAGGTATTTTCTAGAGTAACTTGTACAGTTCACATATCTAGCAAAAAGTCTGACCGATTTCAAACGCGCGCCAGTCGCATTTTTGTAAAATGAGTACGGTAGGAGTCGGGACTCTCACAACGAACAGTTAGATCTTTGTGGATTTAAATTATTATTCTTACTTTCAGTCCATTGAAATTAAAGGCGCATTACTTAATCGTTCTTGTGTTTCAAGGCGAAACTGCTACAGTACTAAGTAACCGGTTTACGGAGGTCAGACTTTTTTACAGGTAGAGGAAGATATGTGCAGTTTTTTTTATATTTTGAAACTTTGTATAGTTTCCTACTCCACTCAACTTGAACATTTCGAAATCTATCGGAATGATTTCATAATTGCCCGAGTGTAATTACCACCATCTCTCTTTTTCGTCACAAGAACTTGATATACTTTTAGAATTGTTGTTCTATACTACTTTTATTCACAAAATTTCCAATTTGAACTCAACTCTCCCATGGTTATGGGTCATGGCGGCATGAACAGATCTTTGACTCATCAAAGGTGGTCCCGTCAAAAAAGCGGAAGACTCTTTTGAACTTTCCCTGCACTGAGATCGGGCGCCCGGGCGGCTCCAGGGCCCGCGCAGCACTCCAAGCGTGAAAAAGGCGCCCGATGACGTTTTGTGTCAATTTGACTTCTCAACAAGATCCAACTCAAATTCGGATTTGTGACGGTCTCCATCTCAAACTTACTATAGTTTCTGACATTTCTACCGTAGTTTTTGACACTTCTACCGTAATTTTGACACTTTCACCGTAGTTTTGACAATGATAACAAAGCTTCTGACATTTCTACCGTAGTTTTTGACACCTCTACCGTAATCTTGACACTTTCACCGTAGTTTTGACAATGATAACAAAGCTTCTGACATTTCTACCGTAGTTTTTGACACTTCTACCGTAATTTTGACACTTTCACCGTAGTTTTGACAATGATAACAAAGCTTCTGACATTTCTACCGTAGTTTTTGACAGCTCAACCGTAATCTTGACACTTTCACCGTAGTTTTGACAATGATAACAAAGCTTCTGACATTTCTACCGTAGTTTTTGACACCTCTACCGTAATCTTGACACTTTCACCGTAGTTTTGACAATGATAAAAAAGTTTCTGACGTTTCTACCGTAGTTTTTGACACCTCTACCGTAATCTTGACACTTTCACCGTAGTTTTAACAATGATACAAAAGTTTCTGACATTTCTACCGTAGTTTTTGACACTACTACCGTAATTTTGACCATTCTACCGTAGTTTTTGACACTTCTACCATAGTTTTTGACGCCCATACCGTAATTTTGACACCTCTACCGTAATCTTGACACTTTCACCCTAGTTTTGACAATGATAACAAAGCTTCTGACATTTCTACCGTAATTTTGACCATTCTACCCTAGTTTTTGACGCTTCTACCGTAATTTTGACATTTCTACCGTAGTCCCTGACTGGGTCACCAAGTCATCATGCCATTGTGTCACACTAGCTGCGGCTCATCAACACGGGGGTCAGCATGGAGTGGCCAGCGAGAGAGAAGGCTCGCGAGCGCGCGAGTCGGAGAGCGTACTTGGATTCACACAAACACACGTTTTAACTGAAGCAACAACAACGAGTCTTGCTAGACAAGGTTTTGGCGCCAAGAGTTCGGCGCCACTTTTGAAACTTTGAATCTGATTCTAAGATTGGAAGAAACAGACCAGTCCCGTCTTTTCTCTCTCTCTCTCCCTCTCTCAAAAATCTTGAAAATTTCCCGCCATTTGCCATATTTGAATTTGCATCCATGAAAAACTCCGACCCGTTGACGCAGACACGTTGGTGTGCGTGATGAGTGAAACAACAACAAAGAGGTGAGCGAGAGAAGAATTTTGGCGCCATTTTGGTGAGCTCCAAATCAGTCTCCCGCCAGTTTTCATTTTTTTACCCATTACTTTGATCACTGCGAGAGAGAGAGAGAGAGAGAGAGAGAGAGAGAGAGAGGCAGAGAGGCAGAGAGAGAGAGAGAGAGAGAGAGAGAGAGAGAGAGAGAGAGAGAGAGAGAGAGAAAGAGAGAGAGGGAGAGAGAGAGAGAGAGAGAGAGAGAGAGAGAGAGAGAGAGAGAGAAAAAGAGAGAGAAGGAGAGAGAGAGAAGGAGAGAGAGAGAGAGAGAGAGAGAGAGAGAGAGAGAGAGAGAGAGAGAGAGATCTCCATCATTGATGATACTCATGCGCGTCAAGACTGTACCATCTTCTTGCAAGTTTTTGGTCATGTTGACCTGAATGAGTCATATTTCGGTTTTCACCGTAGCGAGTGAAGAAGCATGCTTCTAGCCGTCTGATCAGTCAAGCTCACGTAAACAGCACATGTGTAGTACTCAAACGATGATCCTCAATGTCTTCGATCGATTCAAGTTTTGCGGTATTGTGTGTAGTGAGGGGCACGCGCGCCACGGCTCTCCTTCCTCCTCTCTTCCCTTTCATCTGCCTTTCTCTTGCCTTCCTCGCGCGCGCGCGCGCGCGCGAAGACTTCAAAATCAACAATTTTTGAATTTGCACGTGGCTACGCTCAAAGCTTCAAACTTTCCTGTGCGTAACATAGGAAAAAACTGTTTTTGGGCCACTGCAGTTGCATGATATGATTGTGAAGTTTCGGTAAAATCAGCAATTTTTGAACTTGCACGTAGCTACGCTCAAACTACCAAACCAAGTTACCGATTTTTCAAAAGTTTCCCGCGATTTTCAAATTCTAAATTTCTCGAACAATCTCTATCTTCAAATTTCTTCCAATCGAAGCAGCTTTTTTATCAGTTTACTAGAGGGAAATCTCATGGTTTGCATAGTTGATGCCCGGGAAATTCAAACTTGCCTGTTTCTACGTTTAAGAGAACTTCGAATTTGAAAATTTGATCTTTTTCTCTCACTATCCAGCCTATTTCCATTGTTTTCTGTATGCTTCAAAGCATTTTTCCAGGTTCACTTATCATGCTTCGATGACCCAACGACTTTATGATTCTGAGTCATTGCATTGTCCTCACTGTACTAAAACTCCTTATTTGCCTTCGTGTAGTTAGAATACCAAATTTTCGATTTCTCACATGATGTCTTATATGGCTCTTTTCTCGAATTACTATCATCATCACTTTTGACTTCTTTCAAATTCCATAAACCTCTACCCCTTTATTCACTCTTGAAGTCATTCCCTTTACTCGTCCCAGTACCAAAATTTGCAGGTGGTGCCCCGCGACATGTCGAACGACGATCAGATCCAAACGCCAAAAGGAGGCTGGCCGAAGAAAACGCGCGAAGACAGTGGATTCAGCTCAAAGTCGTCGTCTCAATTGTCGCCAACTGCAGCCGACTTTCACTTTGCCCATTTCGGTAAGATTATCCGTGAGGATCAGAGAGGATTGGGATGTGGGGACTGTCGTTCAACACTATTGATTTTTGTACCGGGGAAGTTGAAGATATTTGGATTGGGCTTACGCGTTGCATGAACGCGTTGTATTCTTCCAGGGCTCATGCGTCTTTTGACTTTGCTGAGCTTGATCGTAAGATCTTTGGCCTTTCTTTCTAGGCGTACGCGTATTCTGACTGTGCTGAGCTTGATCGTAAGATCTTTGGCCTTTCTTTCTAGGCTTACGCGTATTCTGACTGTGCTGAGCTTGAGCCTATGATTCTTGTCCTTTTTTAAAGGAAGACGTGTTGCCTGATCGTGCTGTCACTTGAGCTTATGATTCTTGTCTCTTTTTTCTAGGCTCGTGTTGCCTAACCATTCCGCGCGGATCCTATAGTTTTTGTCCCATCTTTCTAAGCTCACGCGTTGACTGGCGGTTCCACGGTTGATCCTCCAATGGAACTGTACGAGAAACTTCTAGTAAAGCTCAGGCTTTGTCTAACCGCAGGGCACTCGATCCGTCTGCCTTCTCTTTTCCTCTAAAACGATACTCGACGCAACAAGAATATGATAATAGAGACAGAGCGCGAGCGCGCAGAAGGCAGATGTTTCACCACCTGCCGTTGTGCGTGCGTGCGTAAGGACACTTTTGCCTCAAAAATCGCCTTATACAAGGGGTCACACAGAGAAAATTGCAGATCAAACGAACACATCGGACAGCGGCACGTCGTTCCTGACCGAGCAAGAGCTGTTCAACGGGTGAGTAAATGTTGAAATGACGGGACAAAACATGGCAGTCACACTTGACTGCGAACGTTCACTTGATGCATACAGATAAGAGAAGGTGAAACGCAATTGTGTGTAATTCTCTCACTCACAGGTTCAAATGTCAAGAACTGGTATGAAGTGAACGCATTCGTGAAGTTTTTGCCCTTGAAGCTATGTCGGTGTTCTTTTTCGACATCATACCAGTTATCCCACTCTATTGTGTCATATTAAACAAAAAGGAAGTAGGAACGGAAAAAAAGAAAAGAAAAGAATACGGTTACTGTACCGTTGTTTTTGATCTACTCGCCTCTTATTGACTTTTCTCTTTTTTCCGCCTGTGTTTTTGATTGGAACCTCGACTTGTTTTTTCAGTTACCCAGCGTTATACCAGATGTCAACATTTTACTACTTTGGGGCTGAACTAAATTGAAAATAAAAATAGTGAAGAGAGGAAAAATCAAGGTAGAAAAGAATATTTTGGTTACTGTAGCTATTTTTGACCTACACTCAATATCGATTGTAGTTCAATTTTTTCCGCCCGTTTCTCGACAGTTTATTTCTAGTTTGCTCATTTCTACCACTCCCTCTCGGTTTGTGAATGATTGCTTGATCATCATTATCGCGTATTAAACGGACTTGTTCAGTAGTTCATATCCGTCCTTTCAATCACAGAGATTTGAACCTCTGATCACTGAACTAGTGTCGTTCTCCAGTGTTACATAGTCATATTCTAGAGGAGGTCGCTTACCGACTCACAATGAATAGTTAATTATTTTTGAAGACCTCGTTATTTACGTTTTATTCATTGCCGTCTCATCCCTTTCTGAATGCCTCTAGTTGATTGGTCAACACATGTTGCTAGGGAGCCACATCCGTACTGGGTAGTTGGATACATGTGTTAGCAATCTTTGATACACGCTTGGATATTTTTATTTTCTCGCTCTTATCAATCCCACTGTGACAATTAGAAAAGAAAAGAAGGTAGAACCAGTAACCGTTGTGAATCCATTTGCCACCTTTTACCTGCGTTCAATTCACTCATCCTCGTGCTTTGTACTGTCCTCATGGAGAAGCTTCACTTCATCTTGTTCCATGTTTATTTCAAAGTGTGAGTGAAGATCTACATTACGTGCTTTTGTTATAGACGTGATGAAAAATTTTTGAATGTTTGTATCTTCAAATTCATTTCGAAAGACTTGTGGGTTTACCCCGAATCATAATCATTTGAGTGGTCTGACTTTTTCTATTTAGGATGAAAGAAGAAGTTGGCCAAGTTCACGATCACAACGGTCAGCAATTACCAGGATCGTGGTACTACGAGAATGGAGTCGAAGACGGTTCTCTATCCCCCAACGACGAGTTCGAAGCCGAAGCACAGTCCAAGTTCCTGGCGAGTCTTCGCAACATCACACAGGCTGTCGACGTTCCAAGCTCAGAACATGTTGCTGAAATCGTCGGCCGACAAGGTTTGTTCCTCTCTCTCACTCTTCATGGCAGTAAACTCGGGGACAAAGCCCACACTCTGTCGCTGACCGCTTTCAGGGTTCACCCTGTGTCTGCGATCTCTCCCCTCACCGCGCTCTCTGCTCAGTTCTCTTCAAACAGATATGTGTGTCTTCACAACGGTTTTGTGTGGACATCTCACTTGAATGTTCCCAAAACGAGAAAATTGTGACTCGTAGAGAGGGATCCTGTAGGCGAAGGGATGTTTTAATTTGTGCAAATGTCCGACTATCATGACGGCCTCCAAGCGGAAATACGAAACTTTGTTTGGGGTAAGGCGAGTGCGCGGCAGTGCCGCTCGCTTGTTTATATGCCCTATCCGTTGAAGCCGTCCGACGTTCACCACGGGAAGATCACGTCAGTGGGGGTCAGAAAACAACTTTTGCAAGTAAAATGAACGAGGTGTGCGAATGGGACAACAGTGTTTCGAAAATTCAGTGAAAACAATTCCAGAACTCTAGAATGATTCAAATGGGCTTTTTTTAAAAATATGGTTCTTTAATTTTGAAAGCACCTTTGAAATTTTAGTAGTACACTGACGATTTGGCTAGGAATCTTTCGCGATGACAATAATTTAGCAAAATCTGAAACAGCATCCTTCACCTCCTTTTTGAGAATGAAAAATGTCATAATCGGTTAAAAAAATATTTTTTTTCCAGGTTGCAAGATCAAGGCACTTCGCGCCAAGACCAACACCTACATCAAGACCCCTGTTCGTGGTGAGGACCCAGTGTTCACCATCACTGGTCGTCCAGAAGACGTGGCCGAAGCGAAAAGGGAGGTTGAATGTGCCGCCGAGCACTTCACTCAGATTCGTGCGTCGAGAAGACACTCGCAAGGTGAGATCAGATAAGAACTTTTTTCCCCTTAAAATTCGAACTTCTGATATTGTTGTCTAAATCATTTCATAATCAAATGATTCCAGGTGGAGCCCCGGCCCCAGGACACGTCACCGTTTACGTTCGCGTTCCACTTCGCGTTGTCGGACTGGTAGTTGGACCGAAAGGAGCGACAATCAAAAGAATCCAGCAAGACACTCACACTTACATCATCACTCCAAGCAGAGAGCGTGAACCCATCTTCGAGGTGATTTTCTGGGAAAAATTATACACAGTGTGCAAAACAACATTCTCTGTTTGACAGATTTTTATGTTTAACAAACACATCTCGTCGACTGAATAACGCCTTTTTTTCGAGCTCCGCCCCCATTCGATTTTTTTCTATCTTGATACACTATGCAACCTTATGCCTTCTTGCTCGAAATTACGAACCACCGTTGATTTGACAATTAGGATATGACACACACACACGCAGGCGGGGCACTTGGATGCGCGGTGATTTTCTCAAATTACCATGTTCTGTGATGTGTTGTTCTCCGTCTCTCTTTCTCTCACCCCGAACACAGTTTTCACCTCGTCGTCACTCAATTGAGAGGGGCGCTGCGCATGTGCGCACGGTAATTACCCTTCTATGTGACCCAACAATCAGTGAGTGCCCACAAAGACCGTAGATGGAAGTGGACTAAAGCGTGTTTGTTGTTACAGGGAGTCAATTCAAATGAGAATAATATTTAAACCATGTGCAGATTGCTATCATGGACGGTCATTCAATGTTTTTCACAAATAAAATCGGCTGAGCTCGTTACCCTCAATGTTCGATCCTTTCTCGGTCATTTACAAGTTTTGAAAAGAAGAATCTACAAAATAAAAATGGGCCAATTTTCCATTTTTTCCTATAGGAAAAATTCCAAATTGGTCGTAATCAATTTGAAAACTGCGTTTTGGTTGTGAGCTTGTTGGTAGGAAAACAGTGCACAGCTTTCAATGATAACAAGTTAATACACCTCATGACGACCAGCAATAGCCACTACGAGGCTTCGGTAACCGTAAAGAGAATCTTTTTAAAAGCTGCTCCTGTCGGGACAGTTATGCGATTTTTTCGCAAAAAAACTTTGGATGACTTTGTCAAATTACCAGAAGGAAAGAACTGACTAGTATTGTTAGTAGTGATAGAACAACCTTCGTCAAATGAGAATATTCTGAGAAATGTGCTTCCTCTGATGATGACTCATACACAATCTTCAGGTGACTGGCCTTCCACATAATGTGGCCAAAGCAAGAAAGGAAATCGAAGAGCACATTTTCCAACGTACTGGAAACATGCCAATGACTGACCCAAGCTCCAGCATCTCTACTTACACGGAAATGCAGGTTCGAAAATTTTATTGTTGGAAATAAAATCAAAAGTGTTCTTAAGGCGAACATCAGAAAGACAGTCGGATCGAACAACGGTCCAGCTAACGATCAGTACGCGATGGCTTCAATGGTAAGAATGACTGAAATTTCCTTTTTTTTAAATTTCTGTAGTTCCAGAAGAAAGTCTCTCATAATTTGTTTTCGAAATACAATTTTCACTGTCTTGAACCGACTTCTCTGAACGTTCTAAACAGGAAATGACCTTCAGCATAATTCGGATCCAGAGTTGAGACCTAGCCAATTGTGTTAAGCTAGTCGAAAAGTGAAGTTCTAAACTCGAAAAGTCTTTATAGACCGGTCAAACCAGTCAGTTTCATGGATCTCTTGTAGAATTGCAGTCTTACCTCTACAGCTCTCATCATCTTTCTCGTTTTCAGATGAAAAACTTCCCTTCGATGAGAACCGGGTATGCTCCGACTAGTGGTGGTTTCGGTGGAAACCTGATGATGAATGGAAGCTTCCAATCGTTCACCCCATCTCCAGTCTCGTTCCAAACGTCCCCGAACTCAGTGAACAGCAACCGCGCAACTCAAGAAGACTCTTTCGAACATGCTGGCTACCAACCATGGTCGACCAACGGATTTGGAGGGGTTTTCGAAACAGGTCGGTTTTTATATTTCCGACTAGCATTCAAGATATTTGGCATTTAGTACAACGCATTCCATTTTCTAACGACCATAACTTCGCTCGGAACATCCCAATCACCTTTTTTGAGGCTTAGGTTGAACATTAAGCTGACCCAAACCTAACTTAAGCTTAAAAAGAGCTGTTCATGATAACGCACACCGCGTTTGAAAAAAATGGTTGTGACCAAATTCGTTTCACTAAATATCTAGATATTTCACTCTTTCCTTTCTGGCTGAAAACGACCGTTATCGAAAGTAACACGAAATTCCTGGATTGGTTTCTTTTCCAGTATTTCACACAAGTTTGAAAGAGGATTATTTTTCTCGTCGAACCCAAAGACATAAGTATGCATTTACAGCTGATCTGTTCTCATCATCGCGCTCTCAGCTACCAGCGTGTGGTGGAAACTCTTCTGTCTGGCCGTCTTCGATCGGGATGTCTGCTGATAGGCTTGCAGGATGCGCGTCTCAAGATGACAGACTCACCGAGTCGCCGACCAACAGGTTGGATTTCATTTAGAATTACAGTTTTTCGTAAATCCTGCACCCTTCGTAAATCCTGCACCGCTGTAGATCAAATTACAGTTACTGTAGATAAAAAACCTTTTTTCTCTGACATTTTTTCAAAATTCATGATGAAAAGCTAGTTATGAAGGAAATTTACATGATTTGCAATTTTTCAACAGCAATTGGCGAAACAAATTTGCTTGTTTGGATGAGAAAAATAGGACAAAAAAATGAGAAAAATATTGATGTGCGAACGCGCCCTATAGCTAATTTTCGTTCAATATAATTTGCGTGCAACGCGTCTAATCGATGACGATCACCTGTAGCTCGGTGTGAAGTTTGTTCATTTTATGCACTTACCGTATTAAAAACCAAAAGTTCCAGTCTTCTAACGATGGGCGGTTCTTCGTTTGGAACTCTTCAGACCATCTGGTCGGACGCCACCTCGGATGGCAAGAACTCGACCAACATCCCACTGCTATCGGTTTGATTTTATTAAACACATTTCCCTCTCACGTATCTGTCCCTTACATGTCCATTCGAGACTATTGCATCAGCCTGGAGATCAAAACTAATGGGAGGTCATTTTTACCAATAGAAAACTCAAGTTTTGTCCCAAAAATGTGAAATATACATATTCCAAAACTTCATAATCAACATGTTCTCTTTGCTCAGTGAAAATGACCAACCAGAAACCAAAAGTACTATTTATTACTTGTTAAAATGTAGAATACATGAAACTGGTACATCACGATTGTTCACCCTACCTCTTCGGGAAGAACTTGGCGAGTTCATGCTACACACCTTTGCTCCCCCGGTTTGATTCCAACTTTGAGGATAACTTCCCTAGGAAGATTCTTTAACGTCTCAATAGCATGACGTCGTGCATGCTTGATAAATGATGACAGTTTCGATTTTGGGATGCACTAAATACTCGTTTTGTCGTCAAGCACGTGCAACGTTCCAATCTCTCACGACAAACTTATCCCAAGACCCTTCATACATGTTTCAATTTGCAAGTAAAAAGAACACGAGGTTTCGTCCTTTCATCAAATCTCAAATTCTGTCGAAGTATTAATTTCTATGCATATATTTATTACATTATTTTATCATATTTTATTATCCAAATAGAGAGATTATCACAGAAATGTATCAGTATAACCATGTGCAGATATTTATTATGTACGGCTGACGTCGACTCAACGTTTTTCAAAAAAAATAAAAATAAAAAAATCGGTTGACATCAGTAGTCGTTAACCCCTCCCACCTTGTGAATGTTCGATCCTATTCCGGTCTTTTTCTATTTTTGCATGATTTGAAAAAGGAGAAATCACTTCAAGAATAGAATTGGCCCTATTTTCCCACCTTGTCTCATAAGAAAAAAAATACCGGATTGCTAATAATCAGTTCAAAAACTGCTATTAATAGTTCGGTTTAAAAAAGTGTTTAGGGCTAAAAAACAGTGTTTGCAAGCTGAAACCAGTGACAGATTGCAAAATGTTGTATAAATTTGTGTATCGTATACGTGTTATCGCATTCCCCACTCAAACAGACAATCACACACACACATATATTTTCTACGTCCCCATTGATATACGAGAAAGAGAGAATCTAACTTACTAACCACGCGCACACTCCCAATATCACCGAATATCTCCCGATTGTTTGTTTGATATTTTGTTCAATAGCCGAATAAACTTCTGCCAAGCATTCTGATTGTTTCATTGTAAGAGGGGTGAACATCTACCAGGAAAGAGTACCATTACTCATGTTTGGATTCCATAACTTTGGCGATAGTAGTAGATTGAGATTTTTTTTGGGTACGTAGATGAACAAAATCATTTGAAACAGTCTGTTCATCTACATACTGAAAGGAGAAACTCAATCTACGACTATGGACAAAGTTATGGAATGAAACAAGTGGTCGTATTCTTTTGGAACAGTGCATCGTGTGTACGATGGAAGCAGAGTATAGGAGCAGTTCCTGCGTCTATGACGTGGTAACGGATGGATAACAACTTGATCCACTCCGCTACATAGCGCATCAGTGTGGAGCTATTGAACAGGTCCAAAGGGTATAGTAGTAAAAACGTTGGTGAAGAATCCACGCCATTAGGCTGCTACAATCTGAATATGGTCTGATTTCGTATGACTTCTCTGCGTATTGATCTTCAGAGAAGTCTGTCATCACAAACCCCGCCTATCTTATCTGGCGGTCATTATAAATACCGTCCACTCGAAGTCATTATCGCCGTAGTAATACGGAAAAGTAACCTGAAAAGGGCACTGACTTGATTCATCAAGCGAAACGTTCTTGGATGGGGCATTTCTGAACACGAGAAGTGGTGTAGTTGGATTTTTGATTTTGAACAGCTGTAGTTAATGACGTGAAACAGCTTGATACCTACGTTTTCCATATGTATTAGAAAGGTTCATTTAAAGATCACCGTTTGTACGAAAAAACCGTTCTGCTGGCCTTTTTGAGAAACGACGGTTTTCGTCGTCAACGTTCTCGTGATTACCTTTCTTCCATCATCACCTGACCGTCATATCTTACACTCAAATAATTCACAAAAATAGGAAAAATAATATAAAAAAATAAATTTTCAAACTGCCGCTTCGCGTAAATAGGGTAACCGTTAAGACCGCGAAGTTTTTACTGCCTGCGCCTTGAAAAAATAAATCCCAAATTTTTGAAAATTTTCGTATTTTTGTTAAAATGTTGATGAAAATAGGTTCATTCTGTTCGGAATTCATGAAAAACTATCAATTATTAACTCTTACACTTCATCCATGACGAATTATCGAAGAATCTCAGTTTTCTTTGATTTATAGGGACTTCCCTATTCAAAATTCTTCAGCAACTTGGATAAACTCGTTATTCCTATCTCTTCCATGTTTTCATCATATAATTGATTTTTAAATGTTTTCTCTTCAGGTAACAACAGTTCCAAATGGCCGTCTCGAAGCCCGTTTACAAAGTTGCTGATATTGCACAAGCCGAGTTCGGTAGAAAGGTGAGTTTTCCTTCAGTTACTCACTGCTATTAAAAAATTGAACAAGATCTTTGGTTAGGAAATTTTTTTCACAATAAAAGTTTCCAGGAAATCACTCTCGCTGAGAATGAAATGCCCGGACTTATGGCCATGCGCAGCAAGTACGGACCTTCCCAGCCATTGAAAGGAGCTAAAATCGCAGGATGTCTCCACATGACCATCCAGACTGCCGTCCTCATTGAGACTCTCACTGCTCTCGGAGCTGAGGTAATTTATCTTTATATAATTTTTTGTTCTAGTTTTGGAGTTTTGTTTCATGGACACTTGTGTTCTGATTTTTTTTAAATTTTACTTTTCCAGGTCCAATGGTCATCCTGCAACATCTTCTCCACCCAGGATCACGCCGCTGCCGCCATCGCTGCTACCGGTGTTCCAGTCTACGCCTGGAAGGGAGAAACCGATGAGGAGTACGAATGGTGCATTGAGCAGACCATCGTCTTCGCCGACGGTCAGCCACTCAACATGATCCTCGACGACGGAGGTGATCTCACCAACATCGTCCACCAGAAGTACCCACAGTACATCACCGGTATCAGAGGACTCTCCGAGGAGACCACCACTGGTGTTCACAACCTCGCCAAGATGCTCCAGAAGGGAGAACTCAAGGTAATCTTAACTTCTTTATTCGAAATTTTTTCCACTCTTCTTGACTCGAACTACTCGAAAACAGACGGCCAGAAAACATTATGAAATGAAAAAAGTCGGGAAAAATTTTTTCGCGCCTACAAAAATCATAGGTTCAAAAGAATTTAATTGTTGAGACTACAACCATTACTTGTGCTAAATTAAACATGCTGTTAGAGTCAGAAGAATAGATTTCAGACGTTTATCTGATTTTCTAGAAAAAAGTACCTGATTTAAAAAAATTCCATTCCAGATCCCAGCAATCAACGTCAACGACTCTGTCACCAAGAGCAAGTTCGACAACCTCTACGGAATCCGTGAGTCACTCCCAGACGGTATCAAGCGTGCCACCGACGTTATGCTCGCCGGAAAGGTCGCCGTCGTCGCTGGATACGGAGACGTCGGAAAGGGATCAGCTGCTTCCCTCAAGGCTTTCGGTTCCCGTGTCATCGTGACCGAGATCGACCCAATCAACGCTCTCCAAGCCGCCATGGAAGGATACGAAGTTACGACTCTCGAGGAGGCCGCACCAAAGGCCAACATCATTGTCACCACCACCGGATGCAAGGACATCGTCACCGGAACCCACTTCGAGCTCCTGCCAAACGACGCCATTGTCTGCAACGTTGGACACTTCGACTGTGAAATCGACGTCAAGTGGCTTAACGCCAACGCCGTGAAGAAAGACACCATCAAGCCACAGGTCGACAGATACACCCTGAAGAACGGACGTCACGTCATCCTCCTCGCCGAAGGAAGATTGGTCAACTTGGGATGTGCTACTGGACACCCATCTTTCGTTATGTCCAACTCCTTCACCAACCAGGTATATTTTGATAGATTATACCGTGGGAAAATCACATAATGGCTGAAAATGAAATTCTCAAAGCTGGTAGATAAAAATTCAAGTCATTTTTCGAACGTTTCCAGAAGTTTGAAGAAATTTCCACCATAAACTTACCGTTTCCTAAATAGATCAGAGCGCCTTGTTGAAAATTATGAATTAACTAACCAACTTGCAGGTTCTTGCTCAAATCGAGCTCTGGACCAAGTACGGAACCCCAGACCAGTACAAGATCGGACTCTACGTTCTTCCAAAGACCCTCGACGAGGAGGTCGCCAGCCTTCACCTCGACAAGCTCGGAGTCAAGCTGACAAAGCTGTCCGACGAGCAGGCCAACTACCTCGGCATCCCAGTCAACGGACCATTTAAGCCAGACCACTACAGATACTAACTCGACAAAATAATAATATCACGTCCTCAAACTGGTTCTCATTTTTATCATCGAAGTGTCCTTTGTTCATTTTGTTATACTTTTCACTTGTTTTCTTTCTGTACTTTCTCATTCGAAACCCAAAATTGTTGGTTTTATGATGAATTCTGAATAAATCATATTATCAGGGCTAGTCCGAATCATGTCATGTTAATGTTCATTTCAATATTTAAAAGGTACAAGTTTCTATGAAAATTTTATTTTACACTTTTTACGTAAAATCAAGTTTATTTCCATTTTATGAAAGCTTAAGAAGAAAGATGGAAAAGTTGTTCACGTTTTACGTAGTCATTTCAATGTTTGAAAAAAGTAACATTTTCTATAATGAGTGGAGAAAGTTTATTCTTCACGTTTTACGTCATATTAAATTCATTTTAATAACATCAACTTTCTTAAACTTAGAGTTGTTGTGTTTAATAATGAAGTCAGAATAGACATTTTAGATGATCAACTCTAAAAGTCTGATTATTTCGAAACGATTGAGTTCAACTGCAGTGTCAGTCAGCCGGTATGTTTTCAAGAATTCGATTGGAAAAAATGAAAACATTTTCAAAATCAAATTTCATGTTTCACACCGCAATTTTTAAGAAACTTTGAACACGTCTGTTGATAATAAGCTTATCTTGAACACATATCTAGCAAAAAGTCTAACCGATTTCAAACTCGCGGCAGTCGCATTTTTGTAAACTGAGTACGGTAGGGTCGGGACTCTCACAACGAACAGTTAGATCTTTGTGGATTTAAATTATTATTCCTACTTTCAGTCCATTGAAATTAAAGGCGCATTACTTAATCGTTCATGTTTTTCGAAGCGAAACTGCTACGGTAACTAAGAAACCGATTTACGGAGGTCAGACTTTTTTACAGGTAGAGGAAGATATGTGTTGAATCCGATCGAATATTATTTTTATAGGACATTTTTTGCCTTTTAAAACATTTTCTTGTTTTTGGAATGAGAAGATTATGGTGAAAACGACTATATTCTCGGAATATTTCTGAATAAACTTACTACTTGGATGCAAAAAGCGTTTTGTTCCAAAGTGTTAGGAAAACTTAAGTATGACGGAAAAATGTAGAAGAACATCCGTACAAATATTTGAATTATTATAGCAGTTTTCTTATATAATTATGGAAATATTCTTCCCTAAAGTTTAGATGAATGAAAATTTTCTGAAATGTTAGATTCGTTTGAATTAGCAAATTTCAGTTTTCTTTAGTGAACGATAAAAATCTTGGTTTTATTTTTCTTGTTAAAATATATGGTTTTTACTCGTTTTTGAAAAATAAGAGGAAAATGATTTGAAAATGTCCGAATTCTTAGTTACTCGATAAAAAATATTGTGTTAGTATGACTTCAGCGGACAGCGACACCGGGCTAAAGGTGATTGTTATCGATTAGACGCGTTGCACGCAGATTATATTGAACAAAATTCTCTATAGGGCGCGTTCTCACATCAATATTTTTCATCCTTTTCTTCTATTTTTCTCAAGTTAACCAGCGAATTTGTTCCGACGATTGCTATTGAAAATTTTCAAATCATGTAACTTTCCTTCGTAACTAGCTTTTTATCATGAATTTTGAAAAAAAAACGTCGGAGAAACAAGTTTTTCAACTACAGTAACTGTAATTTGATCTACAGCGGTGCAGGATTTACGAAGGGGCGGAGTTTGTGCTCGCTGCTTATTGGTCGCCTACCCTCGCTGCTTGATTCGACACTTTTCCACTGCGCTTGACGCAGTGTGTTCTAGGCCTTATAAATCGATAATTTGAAGACTCCGCGAGAACCATCGCATTACTATCAATGGTGGAATACCACCGGTGAACCTGGAGCAGAACAAGAAGCTCGCGTCAAGACGTGAATTGTTCGGTCGCTTCGGCTTGAAGAGTAAAGTCGATGTAGCTGAACTTTTCCCGACGGTAGAGGTATGCTTTCACAGTATTTTTAATTTGGAAAAAAAAGAATAACGTTTTTAAAAAAATCAATTTTGAAGCACTGTTCCTAATCTTTTTTCTATAAAAATTGTCGAAAGTTCATTTTTACACAAAAATTGCTTGAAATAACCGATAATTGGAATGAGTCGAACACTTATATAAAAAATGTTCCAAAGATAATTTTTCAATACAAAAATGTTCAAAATGACGAAAAATCACACATAGCTTTCTCTACCTGTAAAAAAATCTGGCCTCCGTAAATCGGTTACTTAGTATTGTAGCAGTTTCGCCTTGAAACACGAGAACGATTAAGTGATGCGCCTTTAATTTCAATGAACTGTAAGTAAGAATAATAAATTAAATCCACAAAGATCTAACTGTTCGTTGTGAGAGTTACCGTACTCATTCTGCAAAATTGAGATTAGAGCGCGTTTGAAAACGGCCATGCTTCTAGCGATATATGTGAATCAGAATATGTTAACCACACATCTTTTTTTTCAAAAGATATATTCAAAGTTTTGACTTTGGAAGTTGAAAATCAACAAAGTCCAGGTGAATCCTGGCCAGATCAGGTGGAATTTGGGCCATATAGGTTAAATCTAGGTCAGATTAGGTAAAATTCTGCCATATTTCGTGAAATTCTGCACACCTAGGCTTAGTCACTAATAAATGGCTAGGCTTAGTCACTAATAAATGTTTCATTTGTTATAATGAACGTTGCGAACTGGTCCCAACGATAGTTTCACCTACTTTAAACATTTTTTCGTTACGATTTGTGAATCTGGGATGAAAAAAAAACGGGAAAAGTGAAAACTCTGTCGATTTGCTTTGCTTACACTTTTCAACTTCGTTTGCCGCAGTGTGTTCTGCCAGAATTAGTGAAATTACGGCCAGATCTGGTAAATTCGTGCCATTTTAGGTAAAATTCTGCCAGTTTTGGTAAATTCATGCCATTTTAGGTAAAATTCTAATGAATCCATGTTTTCGTCGTCTCCAATAGGTCTGATTTTTGGCGATATTCACCAAAATTAACGAGGATTTTGTCGCTCTTCAATTCCCTGAAAAGTTTTGTTTTTCATTTCCAAAATATTTGTTCTAAATCCTTGAGAACAAAGTTGAACTGCTGAAGTATTTCTAAAAATTCAGGAACTCCAAGAGCAGGAGAAGCTTGGGCTGTACAGACAATTGTCAGCGGTCAGAAATGAACAAACGGCTCAAGCTGCCAAAGAAGATGCACGCCTGAAGGCTCGTCGTGCAGAACTTGAAAAGAACCTGAAGAAGTACCCGACCGTCTTGAAGAAGTACGAAGACGGACTAGTCAAGCAAGAAGCGGAAAAAGACGCGAAAGAAGTGGCTCTGGAGAAGAGAATTAGGTATTTTGTAGAAAAGTGTCGAAAAGAGGGTTTATTTTGGATAAAATTGATTCATTTAGAGAAAACAGAAAGTTTTTAGAATGATTTTGAATAAAAATGATTAATTCAGAGAAATGTATTTAATCTAAAAATGTAAAAATATTTTTGAATAGTATTTTCATGATAACTGAGTGTAATTAGGAAAAAACGAGTGGTTGAATTAAAATTCGAAATTTTCAAGTTTTTTGATAAATTCTAATTTTATTAGAGAAAATTGAAATTTATAATAGAATAATTCGGATTTATTTAGGAAAATTGACAAAAAAATGGTTCGGATCCAGAAAAATCCAGATATATCCGGAATAATTTTTAAATAATTGGAATTAAGAAAATATTTTTAAACATTAAATAACAACTCGTTTTTATTTTTTGAAGTTTTGACAGTAGCAGGAAAATGAATTTTCTGCTTTTGTAAAGCTCCCTCAAAAAAGTTGGGACCCCTTTCCCTGTCTAAACATAACATATCAAAATAGATATGTTCAGACATTCCCTTCACATTTCCGGATGTCTAAAAGTGCTTTCAAAGAGAATGGATAAACTTTTCCTGAGAGCAATGAAAGTGAAAAGACTTTTATCGACTTTTCACTTTCGACTAAATTTATAGAAGATCAAAGATGAAGACTATTGAGGAAAATGAATTAAAATCGGTTCGATCGATAATTGATTAGTAAATTGCGATGCACATCAGAGTTGCACGGAATTCCGACTTCCGACTTCCGCCCTTTTTTCACTTCCGACTTCCGACTTCCGTGAAAAAAATTCTACTTCCGACTTCCGCCCTTTTTTCACTTCCGACTTCCGACTTCCGTTTAACAAATTCTACTTCCGACTTCCGTTTAACAAATTCTACTTCCGACTTCCGTCAAAAATTTTTTTTTCGTGACAAATGACGAAAAAACCGTGAAATCGTTTCTATTCAGTATGGAATTGACCTATCACCTGTTGAGAATGCACGAATATACAATATCTCTGGGTTTTTTCAACTTTTTTGCACTCCCGACTACCGTTGAAAAAATTCTACTTCCGACTTCCGCCTTCCGACTTCCGCCCTTTTTTCACTTCCGACTTCCGTGAAAAAAATTTCACTCCCGTCTTCCGACTTCCGACTTCCGTTTTGAAAAATTTTACTTCCGTGCAACTCTGATGCACATATATCACTAGAAGCATGGCCGTTTTCAAACGCGCTCTGATCTCAATTTTGCAGAATGAGTACGGTAGGAGTCGGGACTCTCACAACAGACAGTTAGATCTTTGTGGATTTAAATTATTATTCCTACTTTCACTCCATTGAAATTAAATGCGCATTACTTAATTGTTCTTGTGTTTCAAGGCAAAACTGCTACGGTACTAAGTACCCGATTTACGGAGGCCAGACTTTTTTACAGGTAAAGGAAGCTATGTGCGGTGCCAAGAATAAAATTATTTTCTGAACCTCGAAAAGCCATTCAACCAAGCTATGGAAGTTCAATAAGATTGATAATTATTTATTTTGGAATTGAAAATCAATCATTTTTATTGTTTTTTTTCCATAGATAAAAAACAAAGGAAAAATGACCGAATAGGTTCGAAAGGACTGAAAAACCATAAGATTTCACAATCAAAGAAGAATCTCGATTAAAAAAAACAATAAATTTACCGAAATGCACTGAAAACGGTTGAAAACCGGGATAAAACGTTCATTTTCAAAAATAAAAACTGAGTTAATACAGAACACTTCAATACTGAAGAGGAAACCCATCACTAAAAATGAAGAAAACATTCAGAGAAATCCAAGAATACTTTGGTTATTGGATCGACCCCAAGGACCCACGATTCGAGGTTATGCTCCAACAAAAAGAGGCTGAAGAAAAGAAGGCGGCGAAGATGGCAAAACGACAGGAAATTCAGAAGAAACGATTCGCAGAGAATGTTAATGCGTGAAGGTTTTCTTCTCTATGTGTAGATTTTAACTGAAACGCGTGACCGCAACGCGTAGGCAAAGTTTGCGACTGGAAAAATCAACTTCTGAAGAGTTAAATCGATTTATTTCCCTGGGGAAGCAATACTCTTATTCATTATAGTTTTGATCAACTTTTTTTGAATGAAATTTGTTCAGTCCTACTGTAGAAATAATCATGTTTCAGACAAAAATGTAGATTTAAAAGTAACTGTAGGCCAAGTTTGCGAATGAAAAAATCAACTTCTGAAGAGTTAAATCGATTTATTTCCCTGGGGAAGAAATAGTCTTATTCATTATAGTTTTGATCAACTTTTTTTTGAATGACATTTCTTCAATCCTACTGTAGAAATAATCATGTTTTAGACAAAAATGTAGATTTAAAAGTAAGTGTAGGCAAAGTTTGCGAATGAAAAAATCAACTTCTGAAGAGTTAAATCGATTTATTTCCCTGGGGAAGAAATAGTCTTATTCATTATAGTTTTGATCAACTTTTTTCTGAATTACCTTTGTTCAGTCCTACTGTAGAAATAATCATGTTTCAGACAAAAATGTAGATTTAAAAGTAACTGTAGGCCAAGTTTGCGAATGAAAAAATCAACTTCTGAAGAGTTAAATCGATTTATTTCCCTGGGGAAGAAATACACTTATTCATTATAGTTTTGATCAACTTTTTTTGAATGAAATTTGTTCAGTCCTACTGTAGAAATAATCATGTTTCAGACAAAAATGTAGATTTGAAAGTAAGTGTAGGCCAAGTTTGCGAATGAAAAAATCAACTTCTGAAGAGTTAAATCGATTTATTTCCCTGGGGAAGAAATAGTCTTATTCATTATAGTTTTGATCAACTTTTTTTCTGAATGACATTTGTTCAGTCCTACTGTAGAAATAATCATGTTTCAGAAAAAAATGAAGATTGAAAAGTAACTAGGGTAATTTTGACCTAAAAATTGAAATACCTACGAATTGGTGATAAGATGGTGAGCAATGATGTCATGGTCTTCCCTTTTGGTGTTACTCACCATAAAAATGACGGTAAAGTTATCTGCGGTGTTTATAAATGTTTCATAGTTCTGATTAGAAAAAAGTTAACCTTTTTCAGTTTTCTTTAACTAAGTCTGAAGTGATTCTACATATTTCCCATCTCTGAAAGTGAGAAATCAGTTAGGAAAGTTGAAATTGAATTAATTTAAACCCCAATATGTCTTGAACTACGAAATTTGAGTTAGTGAGAAATCAGTTAGGAAAAATGATTAAATGATGATTAAATGATTCATTCAATTTTTCACAGAACAAGGAAAGTTGAGCGCGTTGCGGTCACGCGAACGTCTTGTTCCGACACTGAAAATTAAAATTTATGTAATTTTTATGTAAGACATGGTAAGATCCACTATTTTTTGTGATTTTAAGTTCGTTTTTGTTGTTTTCATGAAAAAAGGTAGAAGGAAACATTGAAAACGGTCGAAAATCATCGAAAACGGTAGGTTTTTACTGAGAACAGTCGAAAAAACACCGCGAAAGATGAAATAATCAAAAATTGTCGTAGCTTCATAGCTTTTTTAAAAGTATAAGCACGCAAAATCTTGTAATTTTTCACTTTTCTTAGTTTTCGCTCAGAGTAGAGCGATGGTCTATCGCCACGAAAGCAATTGCCCCATGGCCCGCCCTGCTGAATGGAACAGATTCGATCAGACTTTGCTCGGTCGCTGCTCGATCAGCATTTTCTTCTTCTGTAGTTAGATAAAACCTAGTATAGACAAGTTTGCTCGTAAGATAGCGTTATCCATGTTTGTTATTGCTCCTGTTGGCTGAATTACACGGAGTTGTTGTTGTTGGTAGGTCAGCAAGGTTACTGTAGAACTCAGGTGAATACTGTAGGATTCTCTGACAGTGTATTACTGTAGGTGTTGCCTCAATGTGGCAGGTCAAGGTTACTGTAGAATCTTTATCGAAAATGAAAGTGGTAGGCCGAAAGGTTACGGTTGCCTAATAGTGGTAGGTCAAATTAAATACTGTACTTCTCACACTTTTCCTCAATTATTACAAGAATCCTGTTGATGATTGTATGGTTACTGTAGTAATATTTGTTAAAAGACGAAAATGGCTACAGTAAAGAACATCGGATCTACGAAAAATTCCAACAACCTTTGTGTGATTTTGCCTGTTTCATGAACATAAATAAATTTTGCTTTTCCTCACTTTTATCATTTTTTCCTCACTGGTTCGATGCCAAAACAATTACCTTCAAAAATCACCTTAAGGCTCGATGCACGGACCATTAAACTTAACTTTTGTACCTAAAGGTCGAGTCATGGCTCGAACAACTCTGGAGTACTGTGGTCCATCAATCAACTCCTCATGCGGTTACTGTAAGGGGACCAGAGGTGTCACTGGAGGTATGATTTTCAGTTTGAAGATGTTAAAATATGAATTTTTTGGAAAATTTAATTTAAAGTTGAATATTTTTCAACTTTTGGATTGAAAATTGGGGAGAGAAAGACAGAGAGAGAAAAAGACAGAGAGAGAGAGAGAGAGAGAGAGAAAGAAAGACAATGATTTTCAGAACCAGGAGGTGTCGCCCTAGGAAAAGGTGCTTCAATGAGCTTCGGTGAGTTTAGTTTCAATATGCTTTGCTCGCATTACTCGGGTACCCAAATACCAGTATTATAATGGACTTTCACACAGTTATAATAAAAAATACGAATATTATATTGCAAAAAACTGTTATGATATCCGTAATTTTTATTATAATTGTGTGACATTTCATTATAATACTTGTATTACCCGACTATGTAAATGTCCATTTTCCTTTCTTTCGCACCCCCTTTCTCTATGTCCGGTCCCTGTCCCTTCACTTTCCCTTCCATTACCATCAGAGTTGCACGGAAGTAAAATTTTTCAAAACGGAAGTTGGAAGTCGGAAGTAGATTATTTTCAAAGGTAGTCGGGAGTGCAAAAAAGTTGGAAAAAACCCGAGATTTTGCACATATATCGCTAGAAGCATGGTCGTTTTCAAACGCGCTCTAATCTTAATTTTGCAGAATGAGTACGGTAGGAGTCGGGACTCTCACAACGAACAGTTAGATCTTTGTGGATTTAAATTATTATTCTTACTTTCAGCCCATTCTGATTTTTCATTTTTCATGAAAAAATTTCTTGACGGAAGTCGGAAGTACACATACAGTGTGTATAAAAAAACGTCATGTTGTGCTTTTTTGCTGATTTTCTAGGTATTTTTGAGAATAACAAAAACTTCTGAAACAAAAGTTCTTGATCACATTCAGATACACATTTCCTGAAAATTTCAACTTAATCCGTCCACGAGCTCTCGAGTTATGTCTATTGAACGAAAATGGGCCTGTATAAAAATAACGTCATGTTCATTAAAAACCAAGATAACGAAAACAGAACACTGAGAAATCAAATTTCTCTTGATGAACAATCATTTTATTAATCCTTAGAATAAAAAAATCATGTTTTTTAGAGGTTTACAAAAAACTTAGAAGCCTGGAGAGCAGAAATTGCCATTTTTGCTCCAAAGAGCCATATGAGCTTCTTTCAGCTGATAGACTATTCAATTTTGTCACAAACTGATGTGAACATGTAACTCTACATTTCCCATGATGTTACACAGCCCTACAAAGTGCCTTTCATTCTAGAAAATCAATATTCTCATCCGCATACTGTACTTCCCTCACTTGGCACGTGTTCATCGGGCCATAGTCCAGCCCAAAAACGAAACTTCTTTGGGCAGAACATTGGAAAGGTGAGAAGAGGCTTTTTTTGAACAATTTGTTATGTTTTCACTGATCATAGAATTTCAATAAGCGTTTTATTAGAAGTCTAATATTGAACCGTCAAATTTGGCTTGAAAGACGGTAAAATTCGCATGGTTATTCTTTTCTCTGTCATTCAATGCTTGTTGAATAGCTGTGATCAGTGAAAACCTAACAAAGTGTTTGAAGAGAGCTTCTTCTTACATTTCCAATGTTCTGCCCGAAGAAGTTCCATTTTTGGGCTGGACTATGGCCCGATGAACACGTGCCAAGTGAGGGAAGTACAGTATGCGGATGAGATAATTGATTTTCTAGAATGAAAGGCACTTTGTAGGGTTGTGTAACATTATAAGAAATGTAGAGTTACATGTTCACATCAGTTTGTGACAAAATTGAATAGTCTATCAGCTGAAAGAAGCTCATATGGCTCTTTGGAGCAAAAATGGCAATTTCTGCTCTCCAGGCTTCTAAGTTTTTTGTAAACCTCTACAAAACATGATTTTTTTTATTCTAAGGATTAATAAAATGATTGTTCATCAAGAGAAATTTGATTTCTCAGTGTTCTGTTTTCGTTATCTTGGTTTTTAATGAACATGACGTTATTTTTATACAGGCCCATTTTCGTTCAATAGACATAACTCGAGAGCTCGTGGACGGATTAAGTTGAAATTTTCAGGAAATGTGTATCTGAATGTGATCAAGAACTTTTGTTTCAGAAGTTTTTGTTATTCTCAAAAATACCTAGAAAATCAGCAAAAAAGCACAACATGACGTTTTTTTATACACACTGTAGCTTTCTCTACCTGTAAAAAGTGTGGCCTCCGTAAATCGGGTACTTAGTACCGTAGCAATTTTGCCTTGAAATACAAGAACGATTTACGCCTTTAATTTCAGAATCGACTGAGAGTAAGAATAATAATTTAAATCCACAAAGATCTAACTGTTCGTTGTGAGAGTCCCGACCCCTACCGTACTCATTCTGAAAAATTGAGATTAGAGCGCGTTTGAAAACGGCCATGCTTCTAGCGATATATGTGAAGTAGAATTTGTTAAATGGAAGGCGGAAGTCGCACACCGAGCTAAAGGAGATCGTCATCGATTAGACATCATCAGACATCAAGAGGTCATCAATATTTTTCATCCTTTTCTCCTATTTTTCTCAAGTTAACGAATTTGTTCCGACGATTGTTATGGAATAATTGCAAATCATGTAACTATCCTTCGTAACTAGATTTTTATCATGAATTTTGAAAAAAAAACGTCAGAGAAAAAAGTTTTTCAACTACAGTAACTGTACTTTGATCAACAGGATTTACGAAGGGGCGGAGTTTGTGCTCGCTGCTTATTGGTCGCCTCCCCTCGCTGCTCGACACTTTTCTACTGCGCTTAGCGAGGTGTGAGTCGGAATTCCGTGCAACTCTGCATACCATAACGAAAAGAATCAGATTTTTTGAGGTCTGTACGCTCACTTCCTTACCACGAACCACTTTATGAAACTACTGGAAGAAGGATGGAGTAGGTAAGCCGGTCTGAGGTATTTGAAAGTGGTAGTTTTACATTTTGTCAATTTCCCTGCTGAAAAAGTTTAGTTTTACCTCGAAATAGGAATAGAAATATGAAGAAAATGGATTTTTGAGTCTAAGAACTCTAGAAAAATGTTATTTTTCCTTTTGAGATTGAGTTTTACTTAAAAAGTAGAATTCTTGTGAAAAAACTCTTTTTTTTCGTGAAATCTAAAAATATCCGCTCTCTGAAAAAAGATAAATTAATTATTTTTTGTCATCATTTTTTATTATTGGAAATGGTAATAACAGATGAGAAACTGTAGAAAACTATCGGTTCCAAATACCTGTGTTTTTTTCAAAAACATTAGAAAAAATTATTTAGTGGTGATGAAAAACGATATTTAGTCGAATTTTTTAAAATTGATTTTTTGACCTACATTTAGTCAAAAAAGGCCACCTTCTCCACCCTCATTGTTCACCACCCACCATAGCTCCACCACCATAACCCAGTTCACTCTTATTCACCCTCTCTAAAAAAAGAATTTGAAATTTCCTCAGACTTGGGTAATTAAACCGGAATTTTATCAATTTTTTAGTCATGTTGATCACGGATAGTCGTATTCGTATTAGAAATTTCAGACTTATGGGCTCACGTTCTCACCCCACGACACTATATGGAATTGGTGGATAGAGGGTGGAGAAGGTTGGACTTTGAAAAATAATTGAGAAAATGCAAAAAAAATGTTGGGTTTGAGATGTGATCGATCTAGAGAGGTCTGGAGCGGAAGGAGCTGCCTGGAACCACTGCGCTATGATTTTGGCATGAACATGATACATTGAACCTCTTATGAAAAAAATCAAGAATTTTAATTTTGGAAGGTGATCGATCTAGAGAGGCCTAAATCATATGAAAAGAAAAAGCAAAAATATTGATTCTGGGGGCGATCGATCCATCGACCTCTACTGGAGGAAGGATCGAGTAGGTAAGCCGGTCTGAGGTATTTTAAAGTGGTAGTTTTACTTTCTATCAATTTCCCTGTTGAAAAAGTTTAGTTTTACCTCTAAATAGGAATAGAACAGTGAAGAAAATGGATTTTTGAGTCTAAGAACTCCGGAAAAATGTAAATTTTCCTTTTGGGATTGAGTTTTACTTAAAAAGTAGAATTCTTGTGAAAAAACTCTTTTTTTCGTGAAATCTAAAAAAAATCCGCTCTCTGAAAAAAGATAAATTAATTATTTTTTGTCATCATTTTTTATTATTGGAAATGGTAATAACAGATGAAAAACTGTAGAAAACTATCGGTTCCAAATACATGTTTTTTGTTTTTTTTTCAAAACCATCAGGAATAATGATGTGATGAAAAACGATATTTAATCGAATTTTTAAAAATTGATGTTTTGACCTACATATAGTCAAAAAAGGCCACCTTCTCCACCCTCATTGTTCACCACCCACCATAGCTCCACCATCATAACCCAGTTCACTCTTATTCACCCTCTCTAAGAATAAAATTTGAAATTTCCTCAAAATTGGGTAATTAAACCGGAATCTTATTGAATTTTTAAATCATGTTGATCACAGATTGTCGTATTTTGACCTACTTTGATTTTTCGGAGAAAGTTTTGGACATTCTGATGTAGTATGCCGAAAAAACTAGCCGGTTTGATTATCCAAGTTTGAGGTGGGTGAAATTTCAGGCTTATGGGCTCACGTCCTCACCCCACGACACTATATGGAGTTGGTGGACAGAGGGTGGAGAAGGTTGGACTTTGAAAAATAATTGAGAAAATGCAAAAAATGTTGGGTTTGGGATGTGATCGATCTAGAGAGGTCTGGAGCGGAAGGAGCTGCCTGGAACCACTGCGCTATGATTTTGGCATGAACATGATACATTGAACCTCTTATGAAAAAACGAAAGTTTTGATTTTGGAAGTGGATTGATCTAGAGAGGCGTAAATCATTTGGATAGCAAAAGCAAAAATATTGATTCTGGGGGGCGATCGATCCATCGACCTCTAGGGCGGGAAGAGTTGCCGAGAAACACTGCACTATGGTAATCTAGAAAAATGTTGAATACAGTCATCTGAAAAAGCAAAAATATTGATTTTGGGGGGCGATCGATCCACCGACCTCTAGAGAGGGAAGAATTGTGGAGAAACACTGCGCTATGCAACTACCATACTTTATTTGGCGTGAAAAGGTTGTTTTCGAAAATGCAAAAATATTCATCTCGGAGGTGATCGATCCAGCGACTCCAAAGCTCATTTTCAGATCAGGAAGCTACCTCTACAAGCCAACGAACAGTACAACATGTTGCCCACAGTACACGATAAGGTATTTTTGTTTAAAAATTATCTTTCCAAAAAGAAACATTTGCCTCAAAAAGTGGGTGGGGCGAAGTGGGCGTGTTCTACAGTCTTGCAGTACCGCCTTAAAGTATGGCACGTTTGAACTCTTTTCTATTTCTCTTCCAAAAATTTGAACTCAAAAGTTTGCCTCACGAAAAGTGGGCATGTCATACTCTCACAGTACACACTGCGCTAAGCGCAGTAGAAAAGTGTCGGACCAAGCAGCGAGGGGAGGCGACCAATAAGCAGCGACTGCAAACCCCGCCCCTTTGTAAATCGTGTTTTGTCGTAGATCAAATTACAGTTACTGTAGTTGAAAATTTTTCTCGAACGCGTTTTTTTTTCAAAATTCATGATAAAAAGCTAGTTACAGAGAAAAGTTACATGATTTGCAATTTTCAATAGCAATCGGCGAATCAAATCCGCTTGTTAACTTGAGAAAAAATAGGACAAAAGAATGAAAAAAATATTGATGTGCGAACGCGCTCTATAGCGAATTTTCGTTCAATATAATTTTGCTGCAACGCGACTAATCGATGACGACCTTCTTTAGCTCGGTGTGCAGTATACTACTGCAGTACTGCTTAGAATCATGAAACTTTCAACATATTTAAATCAATCGATAAAATGTAGATAAAAGCGTGTCTTTGACATTTTTCTCACAGAATCTCTCATTGAATGCTTCCAGACTTGACGTCAACAAGTTTGTCCTCTCCAGGAGTCAAAAACGCGTCCTTCGTCAGATGAATGAGTTTTTGAAGACTGGAAAAAAGCCACGATGCGCCGCAAAAGATGCTGATCACGAGAAAGATGTGGGTTTCGACAATATCAATCAATAAATCAATATTGATCCGTCAAGGAATTTAAAATCGACAAAATTCTGGTGAATTTCGGCCAGTTGTGATGAATCTCGACAAAAATATGAGTGTGGACCACAAACACGCCACGTGCCGGACACAGTTTTAAGCTGATCATAAATATTCCATTTCAGTCGACCGCGACGGAAAGCCGCGTTCAACCGAAGAAAAACGCCGTGAAACCAGAGACAACCCACGAGGTCCAAGAAAAGAAGACCAAGCTGGATCGACCAGTGCTGAAAAAGAAGGAAATTCGCGCGGCTCGTTTTTTGACAAAATGCCAAGACAAAGGCTGGGATGTGGAGGAGAGACGTGCAGAACGTCGGAGAAAAGAAGAGGCGAGAAGGTGAGTATTTTGGTGTGCGACCCAGAACGGTTTCTATCCATTTTCTACAGTAATCAGCTTGAAATTGATCTATCACACCTCGGCAAAGGCATAAGACAATAAAACCGCTTAGCAACCGCTTTTTCGACCTCCGCTTTCGTTTTCGAAAGTGTTCGTACTTTATTGAATGTTTAACATGTGCCAGAGAAAAATTAGAAGTTCGCGATTCAAAACGGGTTCCATTTTTTTGTTTGGTCCCACTTTCTACACTTTAAGCATGAAATTGATCTTTTCCAGAAAATAAAATATAGTTTGATTTCGGTGCGCGACTTGAAACGGTTTCCTACTTTTCCATTTCACCAACGCTCCACTGTTGATCATGTTTTCAAAACGATAACGTTCGCAGGACCTCGGTAATTTTTTGACCTATCGGAGGAGGCGGAGCTTAGTCGTTGCCTCATTGGCCAAAACTTTTCTGCTGAAATTGGGAATCAATTTTTTATGACTAACCCAAGTCGCGACGAAGATCGGACGGAAATATGATGACTCTTTTAGAAGAACCATTGAATCCTACACGACTGAAGCGAGAGACGATTGGAAGCACAAGCTAGAAGTGAAATTGGTCGACGTAAATTCGGATGAATTTGAGGAAAGAAGCAAAGAATCATTCGAATTGTACAAAAAATACCAAAAAATCGTGAGTTTTTGTATGAAAATAGATTCAATTCCAATTTTGATTGGATTTTTTTCTGATTATATCGATTTTTCCATTAAAATATCAATTTTTCCGATTCAAACATTAATATGTCCAAATTCTGTCGTTTATTTCACAAGAATCTTGGTTTTCTTTAAAATATTGTTAAATTAAAAGTTATTTATTTCGGATTTTTGATAATTTTATGTATTTTGATTTTGAAAATCGATTTTCATTGATATTTTGCAGGTTCACAAAGACACTGACAATAGATTTGCCAACTACAGAAATTTCCTATGCAAAAGCCCATTGACATCAGACTGGGACACGACAGAAAAGTAAGATTTGGATTTATCAAAATGAAATTTGAAAATTTTCACTATGACTCGATAGAAGGAAAATATTTTAACTCTAAAAAATACGGAAAAATTCAATTTGATTAGTTTCTTCTAAAAATGAGCGTAAAGTATCAGATTTAAAGATGTTTCGATAAATTTAAACTCCCAAAAATTGAATTTAAAAACAAAAAGTTGTTTCAAGTTGGGCAGTTATGTTCATTTTCATTTTATATTTTTTTGATTCGAAAAAAATGAATTTCAAAAAAAGATGACAAATTGTTGTTCCAGAGTGAAGTTGGGCAGTCATCACATGTGGTACTTTTTGATTTCAAAAAAATATGTAAAAAATTAAAATTCACATGTGATATTTTTTGATTTCGGAAAAAATTTTCAATAGATGAGAAAAATTATTTCAGAGTGAAGTTGGGCAGTTTTCACATGCTGTACTTTTCGTTTAAAAAAATTAAAAATTAAAATTCACATGTGATATTTTTTGATTTCGGAAAAAATTTTCAATAGATGAGAAAAATTATTTCAGAGTGAAGTTGGGCAGTTTTCACATGCTGTACTTTTCGTTTAAAAAATTTAAAAATTAAAAATTAAAATTCACATGTGATATTTTTGATTTCGAAAAAATTTTGAAATAGATGAGAAAAATCATTTCAGAGTGAAGTTGGGCAGTTCTCACATGCTGTACTTTTTTGTTTAAAAAAATTAAAATATAAATTATTAAAATTCACATGTGATAATTTTTGATTTCGGAAAAAATTTTTAATAGATGAGAAAAAATAATTTCAGAGTAAAGTTGGGCAGTTATCACATGCTGTACTTTTCGTTTAAAAAAATTTAAATATAAAAAATTAAAATTCACATGTGATATTTTTTGATTTCGAAAAAAGTGTTTAAAAGATGAGAAGAAATTATTTCAGAGTAAAGTTGGGCAGTTTTCACATGCTGTACTTTTCGTTTAAAAAATTCAAATATAAAAAATTAAAATTCACATGTGATATTTTTGATTTCGAAAAAATTTTGAAATAGATGAGAAAAAACAATTTCAGAGTGAAGTTGGGCAGCTATCACATGCTGTACTTTTTGTTTAAAAAAATTAAATGTAAAAAATTAAATTTCACATGTGATATTTTTTTATTTCCAAAAAAGTGTTTAAAAGATGAGAAAAAATAATTTCAGAGTGAAGTTGGGCAGTTATCACATATGGCACATAGCTTTCTCTACCTGTAAAAAAGTCTGGCCTCCGTAAATCGGGTACTTAGTACCGTAACAGTTTCGCCTTGAAATACAAGAACGATTTACGTGATGAGCCTTTAATTTCAGAATGGAATAATAATTTAAATCCACAAAGATCTAACTGTTCGTTGTGAGAGTCCCGACCCT
>OZ022254.1:13441136-13483636 GCA_963978915.1 Caenorhabditis parvicauda | reverse complement strand
TTCTTTTTTTTTCATGCAATAAAAACCAAACGTTTCCGGTGATTTGCGGCTATTTTTTTCAAAAACGATATTTTCCAGTAGTCTATCCGTCATAATTGGGCACAACCTGTTCAAAGGCATCAGCTTGAGACAGTCTAAAGAGGATCTCAACCCGGAGGCGCAAAGCTTATTTTCAAATGTTTTGGTCCGCGCGCTGCTGCGCGGCGTCGCTTCACAGTAAAGCACTTGGAAGAAGGGTGTTTCAGACAGTTGGGATGTACAATGAATTTATGGCGTTGGATAGTGAAAGAGGCTTCATGAGTGCCAGCGTATCACCGCAGAAGACACTTTCCCTATGTCTCAGTGGTCTCTGGTGCTCCAGACGTGCAAGACGATAAGCTCTCGAGGCATTCAGCTGAAAAATTTGAAAATGTTTTAATTTTAAAAGTTTTCGATCTTTTCAGAAATTTTCAAGTTTTACAGAACTGTTCAATTATTTTCATGAATTCAATTCTGCGCCATTTTTAATCTATTTTCCAACTGAAAACTGCAAAATATATAAACTTGAAAAAAATTCGATTTTTCAAATTTTCCATAATGACTTTCAGAAATTTCAAAGTTTTACAGAACTATTCAATGTTTTTCGTGAATTTCAGTATACTTATTAGTCATATTCCATAATTCTGCGATATTTCAATCTGTTTCTCAACTAAAAACTTTTAAAAAAAAGTTTTTAAAAATTCGATTTTTTTTCGAAATTTTTAAAAATGTCTTTAAAAAAGTTTAAATAGTTTCACAGAAACATTCAACAATTTTCGTTACTTTTAACACCCTCATTAGTCTTTTTCAACAGTTTTTTCCTCGTAGTTTCGAAGATTTCCAAAAACCCTAATATTTCAATATTTTTTCATTAATTTAAGAACATGCAGCAGATTTTGCTTCAATCCATTAAACGTCTAGTCTGTTCGCATCATTCCAAAGTTCGGTTCTAATATTTTAACTTCAAAATCGGCATGTCTTCAGTTTTCAATAATTAAAATTGAAATTTTGAAAAATAACTGGAAATTATTAATGTTTATGAAATTTTTAAAATTATTTCGACTGAAATCTTACCACAGTAAGTCTGACTAGATGAGGTAACTCCGACTTCTGGATTAGGGCTCCGTCGAAGAGAGGTCCGAACTCTAGATGGCTGACTGTGTCTATTCTTACTCGAACCATCTGGAATTTTTTTGAATTGGAAAATTAAGTAAAATAAAAACAAATAAACAAAAAGTTACTGTACTTTGATAGAATGAAAATTACTGTACTTTGGTAGATCAAAAACTACTGTACTTCTATAGATCAAAAGTTAATGTAGATGATTACTGTACTTTTCTAGATCGGAATTCTTTCCTTAAAGATTTACTTCAAAAATTACTGTAGAACAATAGAAAATCTTTTTTCTTGGCATTTAGTAAAATGCACCCCGTTTTGACTGCATCCAGTTGCACCCCGTTTTTTTCGAATGTAAAAAACGTGATGTGTGTTACTATAAACACCTCCTTTTCAGGCTTAGGTTAGGTTGGGGCTAGCTTAAGGTTCAACCTAAGCCTAAAAAAGAGGTGATTGAGATGTTCTGAGCAGTTATTAACGTTTGAAGAAAACGGGGTGCACGGTGCAACGGGGTGCATTTTACTAAATGCCTTTTTCTTTGTATATCAAAGATTACTGTAACTTCGTAGATCAAAAGTTACTGTAGATAATAAACTCACATCACTGCCGATATTCTCCAAGACTATGAGCACATCACAAAACTTGGTCGCAATAGTTTCTCTCGTGTACGCCTTTGTTCTATTCTCTGACCAGACTACGTGCACCTGAAATGAGAACTGCAAATGGCTGGCCAATCAAATGAAGGGGGCGTGGTCAAGTTGCAATTCTAGGACTGTTATAGGTCGACCTATCAGACGAATGGGTAGGGACTTCCACTATAAAGTCACTCCGAATCTTCATTTTCATCAAAAACAACTAGTCAGAACTGAAACTGATCTACCAATCAGACAAGGAGGAGGCATGAACAAGTCGCAACTCTGATTTTTTAAAAACTATTTTTCTCTCAATAATACTTAGACGCGTTGAACGCAAATTATATTGAACGAAAATTCGCTTTAGGCCCCCCCGCCCGGGCGCGTTCGCATATCAATATTTTTTCCAATTCTTTGTCCTATTTTTCTCATCTCAACAAGCAAATTTGTTTTGCCAATTGCTGTGGAAAAATTGCAAATCGTGTAACTTTCCTTCGTAACTAGCTTTTTATCATGAATTTTGAAAAAACGTCTGAGAAAAAAGTTTTTAAACAACAGTAACTGTAATTTGATCTACGGCGATGCAGGATTTACGAAGGGGCGGGGTTTGTGCTCGCTGCTTATTGGTCGCTTCCCCTCGCTGCATGATCCGACACTTTTCTACTGCGCTTAGCGTGGTGTGCCGAATCAGAACTGCAAGTCGCAATTCTGATTTTTTAAAAGCCATTTTTGTCACTATAACAATCAAGTTAGAACTGCAACTGACCGACCAATCAGACTAAAAGGGGGTGTGGCCTAAAAATCACCTCATCATTGCCAATATGCTTCCATTTTTGATGAACGTCTCCGGAGAGCATCGTGCTGACGTGGAAAATGAGTTCACAATCTGAGAAACGGGTCTCGTTAGGTACTTTCTCATTACAGTACTCACCTGCATCCGCAAAGTACGGTGCTCGAGTGTCCAGAGGCAGTCCACCATGATAGCCTTCGTGTCCGCGGCCAATTCGAACCTGGAATTTGTTGGCTCCGCCTACTTTGGCTTTGGTAGCTTGACTCCGCCCACCTTTCACCTACTCGCTGACTACTCTATTCGACTGACTCTACCGATAATGTTCATCAAAAATTCTGTTAATATCTAATTTTCATACAATTGAAGACTCCGCCCACTTTTCACCAATTCGTTGAGCCCGCCCACAACCCTCACCTCCCATCCAAGATTCTCAACAAAGTCGTCAAAGGCTTGTGAGGCGATGTTGTTCGACAGAATCGCCGTTTTCTCATCTTGGCCGTCAGAAACGTAGATGACTGCCACTTTGTGAGCTTCTCGAGCTGCTGTTTGATCCAAATGTTTCAGATCGCGAGTGAATGTTGGCGATACCTGGAATGGATGAGATAGGAGTGAGGGAGAGAGAGAGAGAGAGAGAGAGAGAGAGAGAGAGAGAGAGAGAGAGAGAGAGAGCGATAGAAAAGTTACTTTTTTATAATAATATTTATTCATAACGAATAAAAATACTTAAGCTTCAACAACGGCTAGCAATAGCCGCTTAAAGCTCGAACAAATAAGGGAACGTGGTGACTCTTAGAACCTGTTTCAGAAACTGCTCCGGTCAGGACAGTGTAGCATTTTTTGCAAAAAATTGACTTCAGAGATAAACAGGACTTTGCCAGGGTACCAGAAAGGAAAGAACTAAATACTGGTGTTAGTATTGATAGATTTTGGCTAAATTTCTTCAAAACTTCTACTTTTCTTTCTAACTTTCTTCCAAATTTAAACTTTTCGGGCTCAATTTCTTCCACTTCTCTGAGTACATTTCTTCCAAACACCAAACTTTGGCTAAAATTCAAATTCTGAACGAAAAATCACCTGGGCGACCAACGGAACGAATCCAAGACTAGCTGACATGGACCTCCACTCGAGGAGTTTCGACGACGGCCTGAATCCTGGGGTCTCGTGCTTGTTCATCGACTGCACAGGTTGTGGCTGTCGACGGCTTCCTTCTATGATCGTCGACCATTGGGCGCTGTTGACCAAATCGAACATGGAATCTTCGTCGTTGCTCGTTTCAGGAAGCTCATCAAATGGATCATCCATTGCTCCTAGGATTCCCACGCTTTCTCGACCTAAAAGATAATTTTTTTAATTCCATATAACCTAGCACGCTTGGCCTCGCTACGCTCAGGGCCTTCTTTTCCCCATTTTTCTTTACACAATCGTAATTTGAGACTTCTTTATTGTAAACAGAGTTTCTGAACGCAAGTGTTTTTTTTGCTTTTAATCACTTCCTCTCTCTCTCTCTCTTTCCCTCTATTTAGGAACATCTAATGTCTTTAGGATTCTCACGATTTCTCGACCTTAAGATTTATTTTTTTTCCTTTCGAATAATTTAATATAAATAAAACTATGAAAAATTCTTCTCGAGGGTCATTAAAAATTTTCAACTTGTTTTAATTAGAAACAACATTAATATAAATATAAAAAATCAATATTAAAAACACTAATTTCATAAGGACTATTTTTAATAATACACTTCAGGATCAAGCACAACTTTAGGATTATTCAGATTAAGCACATGTTTTGAAACTCATTTCAAATTTAAAAACAATTCAGCATAAATATACAAAAATGAATGTTCGAAACACAAAATTATAAATTTATCTCGAAAACTGAGTTTTTTTTTTCCACGAATCCAAACGTTTTCGACTGGGAGAACTATGTTTTTTTACCGCGAAAAATGATAAAAACCTTAAAAATCACAAATTTCAATGGAAATTACCTGATTTTCTTCCTCTCAGAGACTCCTTTTTCAACCAAGCTGCAACATTGTTCGACTTTGGTCTTTCCGTTTCATCAGTATCCATTGACCAGAGATGTCGTCCGACCACAGTCCTACATGTGACGTCACACTGCCCGGCAGCACCGCGAGACACACTGAAAAATCGATTCATGAGAAAAATGTCACGGGACACCAGTAGGTCTCCAATGGGACACGAATGGATCACCGATAAGACATCGATCGATCAACAGTCAGGCACCATGAGGTCACTAATGAGACACCAATAGGTCTTTAATGGGGCATAAATGGGACAAAATCAGGTCACCGATGTTAAAGCGGTGTAGAAAGAACACCAAAAGGTCTCCAATAGGACACAAATGGGACACCAAATAGGTCTTCAATAGGACAAAAAAGTGACACCAATAGGTCTCCAATGGGACACAAAATTTGACTATTTAGAAAAAAGTTTTTCATCACTTTTTCAACATGTTATTCATAAGTTAAGATAGTTAACAATTTTTCATTTGTGGAATTCAATTTTTTATTGGAATTTTTCGAAAAAAAATGTTTTTTTCTCATAATTCATAAAATTAACAATTCTAATAGAAAAACCTCACCTAATGATCGAATTCGACTTTTTCACGTACACACTTCTTTCGGTGTCTTTTTCCGGTGAGTTTGCCATTGGTTGCGGTTCAATCGAGTTCCACCTCGCTACGCCAAATCCTTTGAGCGGATATTGTCCTGCCATGGTGATCATTTCACCCTGGAGTAGGTGCTGCTGCTCGGCGATTAGACCTGGAATTTTAAAATTTGAATTGATAACTTTGGAGAGAGAGAGAGAGAGAGAGAGAGAGAGAGAGAGAGTGAGAGAGAGAGAGAGAGAGAGAGAGTGAGAGTGAGAGTGAGAGAGAGAGAGAGAGAGAAGGTCCATAACCGCGGCGCAAGACCGCATCGCTCACCTTTCATAACCAACGGGTACTGCGGTTGTTGTACTTTCAGACATAAGGAAGCCATTCTCCACTCGATTTCGGTCCTAGCACGTTCATTGGAAACGTCAAGAGCGGTTCGGAGAAGAACTGGAAAGCGATCAGAACAACGTTATAAAAAACTTCTTAAATTGAGAGGTGTGTATACACTGACGGAAAAATGCACAAATTTCGATGATATACGTTTCTGTTCGAAATACACAGGAGTTTTCTCTCTTAAAAACTCGAAAACTATCGATTCTGATGAAACTGTTCAAAAAGAAGCAAGAAAACCTATTTGAAACCGTTTTAGATAGGAAAAATGCCAGTTCTCACTATTTCTCTCTCCGAGATGCCAGTTTCACAGGCAAAAATCGAATTTTCATGTTTTTCTCTATCCCAAGCCTTTTTCTTGAAAAAAAAAGCAAAGAAACAACAATTTAGGTCTATGAACCACCAATTTTCATATTTTTTCAGCGAAATAAAGAGAAACGAACCATCCAAGACTGAAATACTGTTGAATTTAGCCATCAGTGACAAGTTGGAGCAGAAAAGTGGGAGGAGTCGTTGCGCGAACTTGTGCTTCAATACAGTATCCAAGACTTTCATCAATTTTTTTACATCCGCTCGTTGAACGACCAGAATTGAGAGTGAATTGACGCAAGTGCTCGCGTTTTCCGGTGATATTTCCGATGAGTTGAGCTGAAAATCACGTCATTTTAGGGCTCTGCGACCGCTCTGCAAACGCTTCGCAAGACTCTCTGCGGAGCGCACTTACCTCTTTTTTTTTTAACTTTTCGAACATTTTCGCTAGTGTTATCTCTAACAAAGTTTTATCTAGTTCAAACAATTTTCCGTTACGATTCGTATACGTATACGAATCAAGAAAATTTTTTTAAAATTTGAATTAATCTGGAAGTGTCAAAAATAAATTAATTCCACATTGTTTCCACATTATTCCCACATTATTTCCACATTAATTCCACATTATTTCCACATTTATTCTACATTATTCCCACATTATTTCTAATTTTATAAGACATCATTTCCAGAATCACTCTAGAACAATGAAACAGGAAAGAATCTAGAACAGGAAAGAATCTCTCGAGTTTACAAACGATTTTCACATTTTTTGAGTTAATTTTACAATGTTCTGAACGTTTAACTACTTGTTTAAAAGTTATCTCGAATAACAAGGAAAATAACGTCATTGTAGAATCGTCCAGAATTATATAAATCTTGGAGGCAAATATAAGAATTCGTTCTTTTTTATCTCTTGAAATCGAGAATTATTTTCATACTTCAAAAATATAAATTCCATTTAAAACCAATTTTCAACGCTTTTCATTAATTTTCATCACTTCCATTTAAATTTTTGATTGGATTTTTGTAATTTTCAATCAGTTTGCAATCTTTGACTATTTTCGTCAAATTTTCATCTGTTCACTTCTATTTTTTGTATTTTTCAGTGATATTTCCGTCTTTTCTGCCAGACTTCGTAACTTTTCAAAAAAAAAAAACCTGTCTCATCAGCACATCGTCCGCATCGTCACAGCACGGAGCCAACATTGCGAAGAGCTTCAAAACATTCCCGTTCGATCCATTTCGAGTCGACTTTTCGAGCATTTTCATCACTGTGTCCAGAGCTCTGGGAGCGACTATGGACAAGTCATCTGCTGATAGGCTTGCGATCGCTGGTAGGACCTGAAAAAATTGAAAGAATGTCTCAAAAACATTGCAAATGGCTAAAATCACTGAAACCTTCTCGAGAAACTCGTTTTTTCATCGTTAATTTTGGTTTTGGAAACTGTCCCAAAACTATTGCAACACCGCTAAATTCAGTCAAAATCTACACGAAAAAGTCATTTTTTCATCATTAAGATTTTGGAAAAAAAATCCTCGTTTCATTGCAAAAACTCAAATTTAACCTCTATTTCATTACAAAAACTCACTTTTTCACTGTAAAAACTCATTTTAATTCAAATAAAAATCATTTCTCACTGTGAAAACTAAATTTTATCCTCAATTTCAATGTGAAACTCCGTTTTACCCCAATTTTCAATATGAAAAAAACTCACAATCGGTTCATTCTGATGCAACATCTTGATGAACGCCAACAAAATATGCGCGGTCAACAAAGGCGGTGGTCGCCGACTTGCCGTCAGTATAGTCGTCAACGCGGGCACGCAACGCGGCAGCAAGACGGGCGGCACGCACATGAGACGGGTCGCTAGCCAGTGTGCTAGTGGGTGTAGATTGGCCTGAAGTTCATACATCGACATTTTGTCGACAAACTGTCGTTGCTTCAAGTTTTCATCAAAAAGGATGTTCGGAGGTAATTTATCCTTATTTTTTTTTAAAGAAGTGAAACGTATTGAATTCAAACTTTTGAAAATCAAGGCATTTTCACAGTCATCCACACTGCGGGAAACGCAGTTGAAAAGTGTCAGCAAAGCAAATCGACAGAGTAGATCAAATTTAAGTTACTGTAGTTCGAAAAACTTCATCTTTTCCCACTTTTTTCGCCCCAGATTCACAAATCGTAACGGAAAAAATGTTTGAAGTAGGAAAACCTATCGTCGGGAACAGTCCGCAACGTTTATTATGTCAAGTGAAACATGTGGTACAAATACTTTCGAAAACAAAAGCTAAGGTCAGCAAAGCGGTTGCGAAGCGGTTATTTTGTCTTATGCCCGATGAAAACTCACCCCAAACAAGTGATATATAGTCTCTGTGATCGCATCGATAGCGACATGAGCGTTCGCGTTCGAAAAAGGATCCACCAAGCTGATGACTCTTCTCCACGTTTGTAACCACACCGTTTGATCTCCCGATCCATCAGAAACAGCAATGGTTATGTCGTCAGTTTCGTCAAAGACAAAATCATCGGATATGGTATCGCCATCAGCGCTCGCTTCGTGACCCAACCGCGGCGTTCTTTCGTCTGGTGTTGACGTCACTCCTGATCTACGAGTGGTTTCAGTCTGAAACCTGTAGCTCACTATAGTCATCGGCCAAACTTTTCATACTTTTCAAAAGCTTCAATGAAAAATCACAAAATCATGTTAAATTCGCTGAAAGTTATATTTTTCTGTAAATTAAAAAAATTGAATTTGTTAAAAATGATTTTCTTCAGAATTTATGAATTTTTTCAGTACTCTCAGAAGTTATGAGAACAATTAAAACGTTATTTTTGGATTTCAAAATGAAATAATCTGGAATATACGATAAATGCAAGGTTCACCTAATTTCTCCTTCTTTTCACGAGTCCCAATGTTATAGAGAAATCGAAAATACTTTGAGCAGGACTCAACCCTCGACCTCGCGAGTCACGACCGAGCGCTCTATCCACTAGACCAGAGAAACAAAAAATGAGAACTAAAACGAACCGCTCTTCTGATGGCTTCTTCTCTTGAGAAAATATCGACGTGAGTAATGTGAAGAATCAGTGCTCTGGTGACACTATTTACTATCTGAAAGGGTTACTGTAGGTTTTCTAACGGATGTAGATCAAATCTCGGATACTGTACTCGAAAACACATGTGAATCACACATATTACTGTAGGTCGAATTTGAGTGACTGCAATTAGAAATAATTCTCATGTACAACAGCTCATTTTACCGTTATGGAAATATGCGAATTCAAAATCGCACGTTTTTTCAGCAGCGCGGTCTTGCAACGCGTATGAAAACTCACCCTCGCCCATTGCTCCGCCATGGTGACCCAGACACCTTTGCTCATAAAGTTGTGAACTTCGTCCCAAACCGAATCGTCGATTTCGATTCTTCGGACCGCCTGAAATAATCTCGCTTGTATCATTTTTGTATATTCTGCCTGTGAGGTCCTCTCGATAAAGATAGAGAAAAAGCAAGAACAGCTGCAGAGGTGGGGTTCCAAACTCTCGTCTTGCCAGTGGGGGTCAATTTTCCCATGGAAATTAGCCTTTTAAAATCTCCAATTAAAATAAAAATTTTCATTTTGTGTGGTCTTAGGTGCCGTTTTTCACTGAGGAAGAGGAATAGCAACAAAAAGCCACAGATGTAGGCTTTCGAACTCTGGTCTTGAAGGTGACAGACGAAACTCAGAGAAGTCAACTCTGATTGGATCCAGAAAAATCAGATTGGATCCAGAGTTGTGTTTCCAATCAGAATGAAAGATATTTCAAAATAATCGTGCTGACTATAGATTCATCGTATTATTTGGGTTCGGCGAGATTGAATTCCAGTTTTTCCAAAACTAGATATGGTTGGATCCAATCAGAGTTGCCTTCTCTGAGAAGTCTTCATTACACCCTCAGGAAATTGGAACTTTATAAGACTTGGTAAACTTCACATAAGATCCATGTAACCTAGTAGTAAGATCCCCATAACCTACGTATAAGACCTGAGTCAGTATAAGACTTGGTAACTTCATTATAAGACCTTATAAATTCACATTAACCTCACATTAATTGAATCTCAAAAATGAGGAATTTTTGAGATTTAGCTATAAGACCTAGTAAGTTCGGCATAAGAACTGGGTATGGTTCATGAGAGTCGGAGTAGTATAAGACTTGCTAACTTCTGTTCAAGACCTGCTAACTTCCATATAAGACTTTGTAACTTCCAACTAAACTCACTATACCGATGTTTAACAAGTCTTGTTACGAACATGTCTGGGTTTGTAACAAGGTTAACATGTCTTGATATGATCTTTGAAATTTTTGTCAAATGAAAACATGTCTCTGGCCAGATCTGGCTGGCAAAATTTACCTTTATAACCACTGCACAGCAGACTATGGTCCAGGTGAATGCGTACGATACTTGTTGAGCGTGCATATCGGGTTGACTGCAGATCTTTGTACCACATCGGCATAGGGTTGAGATCAATTCTGCCCTGGAAATGTTAGATTTAGAAAATGGAGAAGAGAAGAGAAGAGAGAGAGAGAGAGAGAGAGAGAGAGAGAGAGAGAGAGAGAGAGAGAGAGAGAGAGAGAAGGAAAAACAGTGAGAGAATGAGAGAGGGAAAAAACTTCCTTCTCACACGAAATCGGCATAGGATTGAGATCAACTCTGCCCTGGAAATGTTAGATTTAGAAAAGAGAGAAGAGAAGAGAAGAGAGAGAGAGAGAGAAAAGGAAAACAGTGAGAGAATGAGAGAGGGAAAAAACTTCCTTCTCACACGAAATCGTCCAAAATTCGAAAATTCTATGAAAACTGAAAATATTCAAAAATAAACTTAAAATCTCTCAGAAAACCTGGAAAAGTACTAAAAAATGATTCCTTGTTCTTGTTTTAAAAATCGCCCCAAACAAAAAAAATTACCGAATCATGCAAAAAAAAAACTTTCCTTTCCCCCAGGAAAACTCTCAAAACCTCAAAACGATACATAGAAAAATTTCAAAAGTAGCTCTTTCTCTCTAAAAATCGTCCAAAAACTCGGAAAATTCTGAGGAAAAATGACAAAAAAAATCAAAAACTGACTAAAACGTCTGGGTCAACTCTTTTTCACTCAAACTCGTCAGAGAAAGGGAAGAATTATAAGAAAAGTCTAAAAACTAAAATAAAACCGGTAAGTTTCAAGGTAAAAGCACCATTGTCTTCAAAACTTATAAAAATCGTCCGAAAACTCAAAAATTTTGAGAAAAAACTCAGAAACCTTAAAAAAAACTGATGAAAATCGTCCAAAATCTCGAAAAATCATGAGAAAAAGCCATAAAAATCAAATATATTCGAAAAACTCACCAAAATTTCTGTGGCAACGACCTCGGCAGCTGGGTTCTGAACGTCACCAACTGTCTACAGGTTTGTAGTATCGAATAAGAGATGGAAACGACCGATTGTAGCTTGTCTCCTGGTTGGTTCAGATACGGGGAGTAGAAGAAGCTAAGAAGGATGTTTGAGAGCAGCAAAGAGCTCCGTTCGATGGAAACCTGGAAAAAAAACCTACTTTATTCAAAGTTATTCAACTTCATTGAATTTTGTAGTACTGAAACACTATCAAGGGATTCAACAAATTTTTTCTTTCACTAGTTATGAAAAAGGCTAGTGCGACGTGTCTACTATATTCATACAGTTATTTCCTGAAACATCAAAAAGTACTACTGATACATTAAAAAGTACTTCATAAAGGAGGCTATCACGGGATTTACCGAATTTTGTGAAAATTTCTTGTTAAATCGGTTTCAAAGATTGAAAAAATCTTAAAAATTTGGAAAATCGTCAAACGGTTCTGTTGTATCTTGCGAAATCACGATCCAACGATTGACGGTTTACTCGAATTTGGAAAAAAATTAATTCAAGTAAACCTTAAATCGTATGAGTATGATTTCTCTAGGTTCAACAAAACCGGTAGCCGATTTCGAACGGATTCTTCGTTGAAACCGATTCAGTTTTGAAAATCCACAAAATTTCGTGCCATCCCGCTTCATATTATGTTTTCAATATTTCCTTTATCACTTTTCTGTCCGACACACTTTCATTACCGGTAACACACACATCACATCTCACTTATCAAACTTGATGTAAGTGTTTTTTCGTAACTTCAAGACATTGAATGTTTCAGTAACACCAAACGACATGAGCAGACGGTTAACAAACGTAATGGTGATGCAGAGATCACAATTCCAGAATATGTCAAGTCAGTCAACCTCCCCAGTATCAGTAAACTACATGTCAGCCAGTCGTCGAAGAAGTACACGAATCACCATATTTCATTTTCGATAGTTCAACATTTCTTCTATGATGTTTTAATTCAATTTTAATCAAGTTTTTTACTTAATTTGATTCGATATCGATAAATTGTTTGATGAAAGTAAGGCCATTTCAAGGTACCAGCAAGAAATTATTAGATGGGAGTAATGTCATTTCAAGGTGCCACAAATACATTGACGGTACATTTCTTAATGAAATTAATGTCATTTCAAGGTGCCACCAAGAAATTTCTATGGACTAGCAATATTATTATTGGAACTTCGATAATGCTTCCCACAGCACCTAGAAATTACATTATTTTTTTTCCGGAGTAGTCATTTCGTACATTTCAGCTTTGTTAATAGTAATTTTTGAAGTAGACATAGTATAATCATACTTGGATAGATGAAATTATTTCATGTCTTGTTTTTTCGGATTGAAGCAATTTAGCTTCATTAAATAGATTCAATATTTCGTTTAGCGTTTTTTAAAGTCACTCCGTCAACAATTATGCAAGTTCGGGCTATTTCCGATAAAAACTACTTCTCAGAAAAAAAAAACTTTGATTTGATCACTCTATTCTATACTTCTGATTTACCTTCTCTTACTCTTAATTTTCACAAATTTATTTTCGTTTTTTCATTGATGTTGTGACTGTAGAAATAATCGATGTTGTTCTAGAAGGTTATCACTGCCTCTGGAATGTTCTAGAACTATAAGGCCGAGTTTTGTGTTAATAAAGAGTGAGATAATTCTACTTCTACATTCGACATCTGGTGTTTGGATAGTACTACACGGACGTACGAAGAGATTACAACTATTGATTTCTTTTTTTTAAAAATCGATTTATTAATTTAGTTTTCTATCCTTTGAATAGCAAAAAATTCAAAATTTACCTCTCCGGACTGGACAAACGGTGGTATTTCGTACTGCAGGATCCACGTGTTCAGGACACTAACAACCTAAAAAGTGGCAATAATATTAAAAAACGTGGCATTTCTTACCCTATGAGTAACGTTACTGCACGCTAATGGTAGGATCATTGCCTCGCGCATCAGTGTTAAGGCTATGTTAGTTGCCTGAAACATTGATTTAATCGATAATTAACATGTGAGCAAAAAATCTAGAAGAACATTTTCACAATTAGACCTATAAACTTCGTTTTTTTTTACATTCTGAATTATTCAGTATTTTTATTGAATATTGAAAGAAATATTTTCTAATTTTTCCGCTGAGAATTTTTTTTCGAAAATTGTTCCAAAATCAAAAGAATTTCACTCCAATTTTCTCATCTCTGATAATCTGACTTCGTAAATATTCACCGAGAACACTGGAAAATCCACATTCTGAAACGAGCGAACATTTTAAGGCCAATAAGTCAAATTTACCTATATATTTTTTGAACGTTCACCTAAAAATCAGAAAACTCACTTTCTGGGACGAAAAAAGAGCATCCCGATAGAGCAGCAGCGATGCATGTGTCGTTTGCGAAGTCCCCGCTTGAGCTTGAGCAGCCGATGCTATGTTGTTGATCCATCTGATCAGCCAGTATCTGGCGATCACCACAGGGTCCGTGGTGTCTAATGGTTCACCAACTGCTTCAGCCCCTTCCCAGCCACCAAAAACGTCTACACCATTCTCTTCAAGATCATCGAAGCACTCGCCAATGTAGAGCTTGATCACTCTGGAAAACAGAGTGTTAAGAGTACGGAGTCCTAGAAAGACGGGAGTGAGGAATTTGACACATAGTAAGAATCCGCGTTCATGACGTCATGTATTAATCTCAATCTGCAATCTGCAGCCAACAGTAGTTTCCTTTTATAATAAGCTTAGGTTTGGTTGGCAGAACAACTTTTGTGAAGAACCAACTCTTGGATACCCAAGTTCACTGTGAATTCAACCATTTTATGATGTGTCAAATTCCTCACTCCCGTCTTTGTAGCACGGCGTGTTAAGAGTTTGTCGCGGACCCGTCGCGGACCCGCAGCGGATTTTGATCAAATTTGAACATAAAAAACAAAAAACTCAAAAAATACCTCAGAAACGAACCATATGGATACTTTTTTCGTTTTTTTCAAAGACAAGATAAGATAGATCAGACCTTCCAATTTCAAAGTGAAATCAGAACAGAAAATGGGTTAAAAGTGTTGAAAATGAGTCGCGGTTTTCGTCTATATTTGAAAATTACGAAAAATGCTGAATATCAATGTAATCAGAATGGTTCCGCATGAAGGCCGAAAAGGAAAACAAAAACACTAGATTTCAATAAAATCAGAACGGAGCTCTTCGGAAATATTGGACTTTTCTTATTAAAAATTAGTCTCACTCGAAGTACAACAAAAACAAAAAAAATAGCTTTTATGAAATCAGAACAGAGCTTTATAACTCTGAAAAATGAATTAAATTTTGTTAATTCTATCTCCATAAAAATTCTTTCTATTCAAACCGTCGAAAAACCAAGACCTTCAAGCCTGGTCGCCGACGTGCCGCGGGTTTCGCCAAATTTCCAAAAACTCACTTGTCAATGATAAACTTCGCACACTCAAATCGTTTTTTCTCGTCTGTCCATTCGATTCGGAGTGTTTCTCTGGTACAGTATTCAAGAAATTTATCCAGATAGACTTGGAGCAATTGTGCTCGTTCCTTCGCTGAGGGTCCTGATGACCCCGAGTTGGAGCCGAAACTATCGTTTTTCAGCCGATCACACCAGTCGCCTTGACCTGAACAATCAATCGATAAATTGACTAGTTATTTAACCACACTCTAAAAGCAAAATGTTGTACTTGTGTACAAAATGTGCTACAGCGCATGTACAGCATACGCTGTAGATAACTTACGGCAGATGCTGTACATAGAGAGATTTTATTATAAGAATTACGGCACAGGCTGTACATAGAGAGATTTCTTACGGCACATGATGTACATAGAGAGATTTTATTATAAGAATTACGGCACAGGCTGTACATAGAGAGATTTCTTACGGCATATGCTGTACATAGAGAGATTTCTTACGGCACATGCTGTACATAGAGAGATTTTATTATAAGAATTACGGCACAGGCTGTACATGAAGCAATTTCTTACAGCACATGTGCCGTGAGTTATAGATATCTACAGCACATGTTGTACACAAGTACAGCATTTTGTTTTTAGAGTAGTGTAAATCGATGAATCAGTCAAATTATTGATCAATTTTCCAAACTTTAAAAAGGCAACTAAAAAACGGATCGATAAATCCATCAATCAATAAATGAATAGAACCGAAAGGTTCAATCTATTTTACTACAATTCAATTTTTTTCAATTTCCCACGAAAAGTGGGCGGGGCAAAGGAGGCGGGGCCTCACATCGACCATTTTTCGGGAAAAACTGTATAGAAATCTCACCAGCTGATTGACAATATGCTGTCAGGATGTCCTCCGTACTTTCGTTGTTTTTCAGTGGGAAATGTGGCAGAAGTGATTGGAAAACTTTGTCGAGGTCGTGATCAACCTGAATTTGCATTATTGAGAGAGAGAGAGAGAGAGAGAGAGAGAGAGAGAGAGAGAGAGAGAAAGAAAGAGAGAGAGAGAGAGAGATAGAGAGAGAGAGAGAGAGAGAGAGAGAGAGAGAGAGAGAGAGAGAGAGAGAGAGCTAGAGAGAGAGAAAGAGAGAGAGAGAGAGAGAGAGAGAGAAAGAGAGAGATAGAGAGATAGAGATAGAGAGAGAGAGAGAGAGAGAGAGAGAGAGAGAGAGAGAAAGAGAACTCACCTTTCCTGCCACTCCAAGACATTGATAAAACATCAGAAAAATTCTGATGGCAATTTTTCGAACCGACAGTAAATTTCGCGGGTATATGGCCTTCTTCAATAAGGACTCTATAGCATGACGCTGCCAGCCTAAAAATTTTTCTTGCTTTCAGTTAACAAAGAGAGAGAGAGAGAGAGAGAGAGAGAGAGAGAGAGAGAGAGAGAGAGAGAAAGAGAGAAAGAGAGAGAGAGAGAGAGAATTGTTCCAACAAAACGTTTTGGCGTGTAAGACAACTCCAGCGGCCCGAGCGTAGCGAGGAATAGCTGCTGGTCTAGTTTATTATAACAAAAAGAGGGCCACGAGCTTTCATTTCTATCCTACTGAATAAATGTATATTTTGAAAACCTTACGGTCAAACGAAACTTGTCAGACTACTGGTTCGAATTGATCTTAATATCTACAAACACTTCAGTTCTCCCATACCTTGTGTTTATTCAAAACTTTGTTGCTAGAAATTGTTTACTGCCTTTTCAAACAAGTTTTACTAACTCTGTTTTCGTAACATCAATAACTTCACTCACAGAGAATAAGTTTCATACGAAATAAAACGAATTTCATGATTTTAAAAAAATTAACTTGGTTTCATCCGTTCAAAAATCGTCAACGAATTCCAGTAATGTTGGACCAGAGAAATCGTAATTCAACGAAATTTAAACATTATTTTTGAAAATTTTCATTTTCTGTATAGGCATGTACTTTCCTGGGGGTATGACACATGAAATTTTTTGGCATTTAGTAAGACGCATCCCGTTTTTTTCAAACGTAAGAAACGTTATGTGGGTTACTATAAACACCTCTTTTTTAGGCTCAGGTTAGGTTGGGGCTAGCTTGGCACTGGTGCATTTAGGCTTAGGATTGGCCAAAATGGCTTGATTTGGGGGGTCGACCTGATCAAGGTTCAACCTAAGCCTAAGACAAGGTGATTGGAATGTTTTGAGCCAAGTTATTAACGTTTGAAAAAAAGAGATGCAGGATGCAACGGGTTGTGTTTTACTGAATGCCAAAAATATTTCATGTGTCATACCGCCAGGAAAGTACATGCCTATACAGAAAATGACAATTTTCAAAGAATAATGTTTAAAAACGGAATTTTTATTGAAATAAATCGTTAATAGTTGAACTACGATTTTTCTGGTCCAACATTACTGGCATTCGTCAACGATTTTTGAACGGATAAAACCAATTTATTTTTTTTAATACGAAATTCGTTTTATTTCGTATGAAACTTATTCTCTGTGAACGTTATTGATGTTACGAAAACAGAGTTCATAGTTTTATTGAGAGAATTTCTCAAAACATACCGCTTCCAACAAGTTCTGGTGCTAGACAAAGAATCTGCTCCAGTGCCCAGAGTCCACTTTCGGCTTCAACGACACTGTCCATCTGAGAACTGACATCGTTTCCAAGAAGGAGCTCATCCACGAGGTGGAATGTCTCAAAGCTGTGCTCATCGATGAGTTGCTTCTTTTCCTGAAGGAAACGGTTATCAACATGTAAAAGTTCTACTTTCTATGCTTTTTTCGTAGGTAATGAAAACTTTATTTATAAATGAATACGTATACGATTCTGTATCAACCAACAATAGCCACGCAACGAGTTCAAAACAATATTGAGATGTGGTAAACAGCTAAAAAGTTCTTCAAATCTTTATCTTTTTTAAAGAAATTATTTTAATAAAATATGCATAGAATAATTTTACTTTTAAAACTGTCCGAGAGATTTTGACCACTAATTTATGATAAATATTGAATAACATCAGGGCAATGAACTCGTAAAATCGTCAACAATCAACATTCTTTGCAAAATAATTTCCTGCGTAGACATAATTTATTGATTTAAACCTTACATTTGTTGTCAAAGTGTCCAACAGCAATTTGAAGTGCTTCACACGACTTTGCGGGTCTCTGAAATATCGATTGATTTAGGTGAATCTGTTTTTTCAGGTATCAAATGTTCTAAAATAATTTCTCTGGCGAGAATTTTCATATTTTGCATTTTTAGATACTTTTTTTTTCGGAATTTTCTGTTTCAGAATTTCCTTTTCTGACATCTCCTGTTTTTTCCACTAGAAATACCTGAAAATTGAAAGATGACTTTTAAAAACTCAACTCCACACATCTTAAGCTCTTTTTTTTCACTTATTTTCCGGATTTATTCGACATTTTCAATTGTGTTCATTCATTTTTACAAATATGAGAAATTAAAAAAATACAAAAAAAAACCTGCTCAAGTCGATGAACCGTTGTATACTTGCGTGAGCGTCTGACGATTTCGTTTTTCTTGCGAACATTTCATTGACACTGAATGTGAAATATTTTGAGAAAGAGAGAGCGAGAGAGAGAGAGGAGGGGAGAGAGAGAAAGAGAGCGAGACAGAAAAGGAAAACTATTGTTCTCGTGTAAACGAGTATCAGAGAGAAGGTGAAAGATAATTTGGCCAGCTTTCATTGAATCATCGATTTTCTTTCGAAATTTCAAAACTTTTTTGAGTTTTCAACCTCTTTCAATTGACTTTCCCAATTTTCGTCTCTTTTTCATTCAAAAATGGAATTTTAACATCCAACATATCTATAGATAAGTGCTAGAACCGTGAGAAATCTGAAGTGGCACTGTTTTACTGGAACAACTTAACAAGAAGGAAGATCGAGAAAAAAGGGCACAGCACCCGCCTCACAAATCGTTTCAAAACAGTCTCCCTCTCTCGCGCTCGTAGCTGTCAGCTATTATTTGCGCAGCATAGCAGCAGTCTATGTCAAAACGAATCGATATACAATTTGAGGTATTTCACTTCTATAGAAATTTCCACCTCTCTCTGGGAATTGAAAATTGACACAATCTGGAAAAAAATCAGAAAGATTTTAGAAAGCAAAAGAGCGAATTTTATTCACGGCATCGATAACTTCACACATATATTCCTCTACCTGTAAAAAAAATCTGGCCTCCGTAAATCGGTTACTTAGTACTGTAGCAGTTTCGCCTTGAAACACAAGAACGATTAAGTGATGCGCCTTTAATTTCAATGAACTGTAAGTAAGAATAATAATTTAAATCCACAAACACATATATCGCTAGAAGCATGGCCGTTTTCAAACGCGCTCTAATCTCAATTTTGCAGAATGAGTACGGTATTCCTGCCCTGGGGTAGGGACTCAGTTAGATCTTTGTGAATTTAAATTATTATTCTTACTTTCAGTCCGTTGAAATTAAGGGCGCATTACTTAAATCGTTATTGTATTTCGAGGCAAAACTGCTACAGTACTAAGTACCCGATTTACGGAGGCCAGACTTTTTTACAGGTAGAGGAAGCTATGTGACAAAGATCTAACTGTTCGTTGTGAGAGTTACCGTACTCATTCTGCAAAATTGAGATTAGAGCGCGTTTGAAAACGGCCATGCTTCTAGCGATATATGTGCTTCATATCAGCCACTCGACCGAGTCTAATAATTTCCATTGATCTTATATACTAATTTAGAACCGTGAAACAACCTTTGGGGTGAAGTTTCGGAAAACTACAAACATCAAAATATCATTTTCTCATTATATGATAATGAAGAACTGTGAAATTACGTAAATGATGAAGAATCATTTAGTGACAGAATGAAGCAGGAATTGAAAAAAACTTTCTCAAATTGCGAGTTTTCGGGCCTTATTTAGTGAAATTTCGAAAAAAATATTTTTAGAGAAAAAAATATTTTTAGAGAAAGCTCAGGTAAATCCAAGCCAGATTAGGTAAAAATATGGTAAAGCTAGGTTTTTGACGGATCAAATGGGTCTAATTTTTGTCGATATTTACTTGCTCATCGATATCGACAGAAATTAGACCGATTTGAGTAAAAAAAAACCTGAATTGACTATAATTTCTGAAAATTTTACCTGTTCTGGCATGGATGCACCAGATGAAACCAGGATTTACCTGGACTTTGGAAAACAGGGCTGTCACAAAATTCAACGAGTTTTGTAAAAATTGTTTGTTTAATCTGTTCAAAATCGGAAACCCTCTAACTGAACCGACCACACACTGCGGCAAACGCTGTTAACAGTATCGTAACAGGAAAATGTTTGAAATAAAACTACAACTGTATTGTTGGAAAAAGTCCGCAACGTTCATTATGTCAAGTGAAACATTTATTGAAGTACAAACACTTTCGAAAATGAAAGCGGAGGTCAGCAAAGGTGTGGACTACCGGTTTAGTTGGACTTGTAGAAATCGTCATTCAAAGCTTAACGGTTCACTTGAAAAATTTAAAAAATGGGTTCAACGAATTTTAAACAAATTTTTTTTTGAAAAAAACCATTAATCGTTGAATTACGATTTATTTAGGCTTAATGAAACTGACAAACGTAAAGTTATCATGTTTCCAACTTTGAACGCAACGCGTTGGAACCGATTTAACAACAAATTTTCATAACTTTAACCTCTCAAATAAAATTTCAATGTTCTTAAAGCTTGATTTTCATGCATTTCATGTTGAGCTGACCGTGTTTTTGTCAAATTACGAGACATTCAGTGGAACCAATGGTATATAGAATACAAAACGTGAATCGATGTGAGTCCTCGTTCACTTTCGTTGGCCACTCTCCGTCTCCATGCATGATCGAGGTCTCTACACCCACAGCGCGTTTTCTTTTCATGGAATGAATAATGCGAATTCGGTCAGAGCTGTTGAATGTTTTTCACTTAAATTTTTTCCGTCTGCGAGGGTTTCCCTTTTCACTTTCATTCAGAAAAGAAATGTGAATTATGGGAGAAGAATACTATCATCTCTGTATTGTTCGAAAGTTAATACTTTTCAAAGTATCTTCCTATTTGAAAAAAATATTTTTCACATTATTTCCTTTTCGTGAGATTTCTTGGGTGTTTTTCCTTGAACGAAATTTCTTAACTGTTGCTAATGAGAAGGGGTGCTTTACAAACAATGGGTGAATACAATGCGCTTGACTCTTTCTTCGAAGAGAATTTAGCTCTTCCTATCGGAAAAAATTCCAGAACTATTTAATTTTAAAAAAGTAAAACAATGTTCAAATTCTTAGCAAATGGAAGAGGATTAACAATTCAAGTTCAAGACATTTTCCGAGAGAAAATATTTAAAAAAAAAGATAAAACCGATCTAAAATCGGCATGGTCGAACTTGTGAATTCAGTGTTTGTGTTTTTCGGACCGATTTTTGATTTACTAACATGGGAATGCTACCAAAAACCCACGAAATTGGAAGGTCTGACTGGGTTCTAGGGTTTTCAAATACGCTGAAGATGATAGAACCGGTGTCAAAAACTGCTATGTCGACCTTGTTTCAGAGTTATGAGCTGAAAACGGAGTGAAAAATAGGTTTCATATGCATAGATCACTTTACACCTCGCTAGACTATATTTTTATGATGGACAACAGTTGAAAACCTATATATTCGTTGAAATTTCTATGATTCTTGGATTCTGGGCCGAGAAATCGTTTTTTGAATGTTCCCGAAAACCACTGTATTGACCACTCAAAAAGCTACAACACGTACGCGAAATCGTGCAAGGAGCGTAGGTGGAAAGTGACTTGCCGTCGGCCACGACGCCGGTGTCCAAGTGGTTAAGACGTGGAACTGCTAAACTTTTTTGATTTTTTTCACTCACGTTCGAGTTTTTTCTTGTTAAAACTTTTTTGTTTTAATGTTTAGTGATGTAGTAATCATTTCCGAACAGAGAACGATGTCAGATATCGGTTTTGGTAAGAAATCCTAACGGAATCAAAAAAAAGTTCTGTAAAGGGCATATTTCGACTTCCACGAAGCTTCTCGATTCTTTGCACCGTTATTTTTGAGTTGAATGTTCAGAATTCACCTTGTTATCAAAAACAAAAAAGTTTTAACAAGAAAAAACTCGAACGCGAATGAAAAAAATCAAAAAAGTTTAGCAGTTCGACGTCTTAACCACTTGGACACCGGCGTCGTGGTCGACGGCAAGTCACTTTCCACCTACGCTCCTTGTACGGTTTCGCGTACGTGTTGTAGCTTTTTGAGTGGTCAATACAGTGGTTTTCGGGAACATTCAAAAAACGATTTCTCGGCCCAGAATCCAAGAATCATAGAAATTTCAACGAATATATAGGTTTTCAACTATTGTCTATCATAAAAATATAGTCTAGCGAGGTGTAAAGTGATCCATGCATATGAAACCTACTTTTCACTCCATTTTCAGCTCATAACTCTGAAACAAGGTCGACATAGCAGTTTTTGACACCGGTTCTATCATCTTCAGCGTATTTGAAAACCATAGAACCCAGTCAGACCTTCCAATTTCGTGGGTTTTTGGTAGCATTCCCATGTAAATTTTATTTTTTGTCGGGAAGGAAGCTGTGCTTGATAAAATAAACTAGTCATTTTTTTCCAGAAGTTCCGGAAGCTGAAAAGATGGCTGCGGTCGAGGAAGACTTTTACTAGCGGAAAATTATTGTTATTGAGGAAAATAATATTTTTTGACGACGGTGGGCATTTCTTCTTCAAATTTCACCGCAATATACGTCATAACTAGACAATATTTCTCTAAACAAATTCTGGAAAGTATTGTGAACTTTCGAATTAACGAGGATTTTTTTTAGTAGAAATAGTGGAATACCAACGCAAAGGTGTTAAGACAGAAATTTTTTGAACGGAAGATTGGAGAGTTAAAATAGAGGAAAGTACCTTTCAGTCGCAGCAAATGGAATCTCATGAACGCAGACAACCGGAGCGTCGTCTTCGGACCAAAATTTACCATGATTCAATTTCACAGCTGAACAATTTGAACTATTCGATCCTATTGCATTTGCTCAATTCTTATATCTTTTAGACCGTTGGGTTCTGTGTTACCCTATTTTTTCGAACCCATGAAGTTTTAAAATGTATCCATAACTTAGAAAATCGAGCGAATGACTTGCGATAGATGATGGCATCGACCAGTTTTCAGAAAACATGAACAAGTTACCAAATACTACAGTTTATTGAAACAATAAGAACCTACTTTTGAAAAAAACTGAATATTGGGAACCGAGAGATCAATTAAAATGAAGATAAAAATCTAAACAATAAAAAACAGATAACTGTCATAGTACTAGTTGACAGGGTGGTCATATTAGCTGGGGGGGGGGGGGGCTCTTCGAACTGGAGAATGGGGTCTACTATAGTGGAGGATGTCGTAGCTATGAATGATGATCTGAAAACATATGTTGAAATGCGTGTTCAAAATAAAATTTACCTCTCATTGAGTGGTCATTCGCAGTGGTGGATGGGCTCGTCGTAACGGTAGGTGAGGATCTGGAAGTTTTCAGTTTCTCTCTCTCCCTCTCTCTTTCTATCCTCTCTCTCTCTCCCTCTCTCTTTCTATCCTCTCTCTCTCCCTTTCTTTTTATTCTCTTTTCTAAATATCGATGGAACTTCTCAAACGACTCACCGTTGATTTGACCTTGCATTGCCGTTGTTGTCGTCGTCGTCAACCATTGATGGCTCGAGTTGAATGGGGAAGCTGGAAAATCCAGTTTATGAACATTTCCGGAAATATTAAAACTTGAAGTAAAAAGTACACAGAGTCTGATTTCTGCATCATTCAGTTTGAAAATCAATAAAGATTATTTCTCTCTCTCTCTCTCTCTCCCTATCTCTCTCTCCTCTTTCCAAGTAAACATCGTAGAAATCTTTCAAATAACTTACTGTTGCCGTCGTCATTGTCGTCTTCACTGGCATTTTCGTCGTCGTCAAACGTGGATGACACGGTCTTCGAGTTGAATGGGGGAGCTGGGAAATCCAGTTTTTGAACATTTCCGTAAATATTGAAATTTTTAAAGTAAAGAGTAAATAGAGTCTGACTTCTGCATCATTCAGTTTGAAAATCAATAACGATTCTCTCACCCCTTCTCTCTCTCTCTCTCCTTCTCTCTCTCTCTCTCCTTCTCTCTCTCTCTCTCTCTCTCTCTCTCTCTCTCTCTCTCTCTCTCTCTCTCTCTCCTCTTTCCAAGTCAACATCGTAGAAATCTTCCAAATAACTTACTGTTGTCGTTGTCGTTGCCGTCGTCATTTTCGTCTTCACTGGCAATGTCATCGTCGTCAAACGTGGATGACACGGTCTTCGAGTTGAATGGGGGAGCTGGGAAATCCAGTTTGTGAAAATTTCTGTAAATATTGAAACTTTCAAAGTAAAAAGTAAATAGAGTCTGACTTCTGCATCATTCAGTTTGAAAATCAATAACGATTCTCTCTCCCCTTCTCTCTCTCTCTCTCGCTTTCTCTCAACACCTTCCTCCTATTTCCTGGTAAACGTCGTAGAAATCTCTCGAATAACTCACGGTTGTCGTCGTTGTCATCGTCATTCTCGTGTCGTTGTCACTCGTCGAGTTCTGGACTTGGTCTGATTGGAATTGAGGTGATCTCGTGGTGACCATCTCATCTTAAAAAATCAATTATTATTAATTCGAGTCCAGTAGGATTAATTTGGAATAAAAAATATAAAGAATGATCTATTGTCGATATCTATTCTTATGAAAAAAGGCTATTTGGTCACACTGTCTTTCCGCGGCCTGTTCTCAGCTCATAGGAGTCGGATCAGGACGGTGAAAACGCCATCGGAAAGGTACTGTTGAAGCGGAGATGCGCATAAACTTTTTAATTTGATCAGACCGCGCGTTGCTGCGCGGCACGGATTTCCTTAGTTTTGAAATTCAAACGTGTCCTCAACGTGATCAATTTATCGCCTAGCATTTTAATTTTCAGAAATGGAGATTTTAAGAAGTTCCAAGTTGTCTGAAAGTTCACGTTTTTTTTTTGAAAGACGTTCATTCACTTTTTCATTCTTTGTTTCGAGTATCAAAACTGGCGTGAAAAAAATAAATTGGGGGGCGCGAAGCGCCCCTGAAGAGTGCTTGTATTTTAATTATTTGAAAAATACCTGTTCTTACCTAGAACTCTCTTTCGTTGTTCTGGGAGTGAAACTCTTCATCTTGCGGGATTCAAACTTCAATTGGGGGAAAGGAAGTGTTCTCGGAAGGACACTTCTCGTGGAGTTTCAATCGGGGAAAGGGTGTTCACAAAACGAGTGACAGGGAATGGGACTGTCTCAGACAACAAGAGACACATTGACGTTGAACAGATCTACCCTTGCAGTGGAACGTAAAATTCGGCAATGGAAACTTCGGCGGCAGAACAGAAACTTCGGCGGAGAAAAAAGGGCGCGAGTCAGAAATTTTGGCACAGGGAAAAGAAAAGAGCGAAGAGATTTCGAGTGTCAAAAGCGCACGGAAAAGGAACAAGAGGCGCACAACTGAGGAAAAATTTAGAAACAATTCATATCATAAAACAGGTATGGTAAAAAATCGATAGAAAACGTGTGAAAATGGCCACTTTGGGGTACGACCAGTATACCTCAAACCAAAAACAGCCCAATCTCAAATAAGATGAAATTGGATGTTGAAGAAAATTGAGAAAATGTGACGATCGAGATATTCAAAACAATGGGCACATTTTTCCCAACTCATTTTCACACGTTTTCTACTGAAGAAATATTTTGTGGTGTCCTCAGCGAACACCTCTTGATCCTTTTCCGGAGTTTCAATCAATAAAGGCGAACAGTCAAGGGTCTGATTTGGTTCAACGCCTTACTGCTATAATAACAGGTCTTCCCTGGATCGCTTTGAATTTCAATGAAGCGCGATCCAGAGAAGTCCTGATATTATAGCAACAAGGGTTACAAGAAAAATACTGGAGAGAATCAAATCAGTCTTGAACTGCTCGGCTTTTTCCTCCTCGGTCCGCGACCTATTTATCTGAAAACCCCAAATTATTCAGTCACTTCATTTAAAACTCACGAAGGGGCTCACCATACACATGTAATAATGGCCCCCATAGGCCGGGACCGATTGCGTCTTGACACATATCTCATCCTCCTCCGGGCATGTTAGCCTAAAAGAAAAATTTCTGAACGTAAATTGCTCAAACTTACTCTCTCGAGCAAGTATCGCGCAGCTCGAATTTTTCCCTGTACCAAGTGTAGTGGCCCAAAGAGCACAAACTCCCGTCGGAAAGGTTAAACGTCCAAACAGGGAGTTCGTGCTCCACTTCCTCCGCCTTAGCTATACTGCAATATGTCCCCTGCAGCGGGTCTGAAACAGACAAATTTGAGAAAAAAATAGGCGTTTAGAGAGAAAAGGGACCGTGGTAGACTGTTCCATTTTCAACTTATCGAAAGATATGAGTGGATCTTGTTGAACACTTTTTTCTCGACTTGTATATCGTTTAAACTTGTTCTTTCAGCTTTAACAAGCTTGTTAAAGCTCGGAAAAAGAGAGCACTTTTGAAGGTCTTATGTCTCCCACGATCCGTTTCTCGAATAGTCACTCACAATGCGGACAGCAGTATCCATTGATACACCAGCCGTAGCGCTGACAATGAGCTCCTTTTTTACCACATTCTCCCGCCATAGGGAACAGAGTGCCAGGGCAGAGATTGGTTTTACAGCAATAGTTCAGAGTTCCGCAGAATGTGCGGTGTCTCTTTTCATCTTTATTTAGAACACATGGGGTCGAGTCATCGTTGTTCCCACATTTCGAGAACATTCCTTTCTCATCCTTCATGGGGAACGCTGTGTGACCACACATTTCCTGCATCAATTCTCCTGTTATAATTTTAGTACAATAATCATAATTTGTTCACAACTTACTGATGATGCACACCCTCGTTTTCTTAGTCTTTGCAATCTCAAACGATCTGAATCATCTCGTGATTTTCTGTGCAAACTGATAGATACTTACTCGAAGAAATCAGAACTTTTCCCGGACTTGATCATCAACTGGTTGAAGTACGGGTCGTTCTCACATTTGAGATCTATGCCGATGACACTTGGGTACCCGTATGGAATAACACTCGTCGAACAAATCCCGGAACCGTTTTTCAGGAACCTGTCAAAGCAGAACTCTTCGTCTTGGCAATTTTCTGGAAACAAATTGTGCATTTGAATAGAAAGGAAATCCATTTTTAAAAAATGGAAAAAAAGATTCCAGGAATGAACTTCACATAAAAAAATCATGGCAGTTCTGTGAGAATAAGTGTAACCAGTTGCCTTCGATGTCATGATTTTATCGTGAAACTTATAATTTTATCTTAAATTTTAATCTAGAAATTTTACGAATCAATCAAAGTACTCTAGAAACGAAATACCGCTGATATTCAGTTCATAGGCTGTTAATAAAGATTCATGAAGTTCATGTGCTGTTGATGATTCTGTAGGAATGGATTACTGACATCCGCATCATAACGCGGAAAAATCAGTAACAGACCCGCCGTAGACGGATGAAATAATCTGCCGACCATTACGGAATCATATTTGACACTTATCTAGCAAAAAATCTGACCGATATCAAACGCGCACCAGTCGCATTTTTTAAAAATGAGTACGGCAGGAGTCGGGACTCTCACAACGAACCAAATATGAATTATAAGCGAAGTTAATTCACACGAAATAATTTTTTTCTCAAAAAGTTTGTAAATCGAAAGTAAAATCACTTTGAAGAAAATTAACTTTCAATAAAGTCTGCCGATCCTGTGGGAATGTGCGCTTTTTTGAGACTCGATTTTTTGAAAAAGTATCTTCAGGTACAATCCCCGAAACTGGCAATCAGATGGGGGACGGAAAAAATGTAGTCCCACCTAGTATGCTTGTTTAAAATGTTTGTGTTGTGTCATAAAGGGACAGATGTTGTACGCCGGCCAATATGATGACTTTACTAGTAGAAGTAACAGAAGCAAAGTATAAGATAATCGAGAGTTTAAGTAGTGGATCCGGAGGGGGCGTGGCCATGAAAGGGCGGAGCCACCGGGATAAACATAACCAAACTAGACATGGACATGAGGTAGGTCAAATACGAGTTGGTCAAGTTAACTATGCGAGTTACTGTAGTTCACTCGCAACATCTTCTTCTGTCCACGTGAAGTAAAATCCGCGGCGGCGGGATGCATGACGGCTTTGTGCTGGGTCTCGTACGTAGATCGTGCGTGGAGCGATGCTGACGTTTGAGGCGGACACTGCCTGCTGCTGGTCCGAACGAGACGACGGGTGACTTGCTGCTCATGAAGTCGACCCACTGGAACGCTGAGTTCTTCTGTCGATAGAAGCCTGCTTGACTCTTTCAGGTGTTGTGCTCGTCGGCGTCCTCCAGACCGTACTGGCTGGAGGGTGAGGCGTCAGAATCCGTGTCTTCATGCACAAGGAAGACAGCGGTTCCGTTGATTCTGACCCGGATGAAGATGTGGAATCTTCGTGACTGCAGATGGCGGCTGGAACTGCTGCACTGCTTGGGATGACACATATATCGCTAGAAGCATGGCCGTTTTCAAACGCGCTCTAATCTCAATTTTGCAGAATGATTACGGTAACTCTCACAACGAACAGTTAGATCTTTGTGGATTTAATTTATTATTCTTACATACAGTTCATTGAAATTAAAGGCGCATCACTTAATCGTTCCTGTGTTTCAAGGCGAAACTGCTACAGTACTAAGTAACCGATTTACGGAGGCCAGATTTTTTTACAGGTAGAGGAAGCTATGTGGATGAGGTTCACGTATCATCGTAGCCTGATGACTGCCTTCTTGACCCATGAAGGACTTACTGTGAAGGATCACTGGAGTTGTAGCCGAAAACTCCAGGTCTTCTGTGCGGGATACTTCTAGTCTGTTGACGCCAAGACGCTCCCTTACTTCTGATTGACCGGTCCAGTGCTTCCCTTCGTTGTCCTGTCTTCAATCCTGATCGCCACTGTTGTGTCGTAAAGGGACAGATGTTGTACGCCGGCCAATATCATATTAATAATAGAACAAGGGGACCGCCCCCTTTTTCGTGAGGCAAATTTTTGGGTGATCCATTTATGTGTCGATTTACGGGGAAGAGGGAAGAGGAAGGGTTGTGCAAAAATGGCTGGGTAGTTGACGGATTTGAACGCGCGTTAAGCGACTACAAATCAGACGCTGTAACCACTCGGCCATCGCTGCACGTTTCTGATTAGTGCTATTCGCGTGACCACTGGGGACCCTCGCAGGTTGTTGCATTAGTTCTAGCCACACTTGCATTAGTGTTCGTCGTGTTTGGATTGTACAGGGAGTTTGAAAGCGAGCAGCGAGGAGGAAGGGATAGAGAGAGAGAGATAGATAGATATAAAAAGAGAGAAAGAGAGAGATAGAGAGAGAGAAGAAGGAAAAGAGAAAAGGAGAGTGAGAGAGAGAAATAGTAAGGATCTTGCTTCTAAAAACTACTTTTTTTTCAATTAAAAAGTATGAATATGAGATTTTGTAATGAGAAAGGGAGAGAGGGGCTCTGAGCGTAGCGAGGACTCTCTGCTTGTGATGGTTTATTGGAGAAGTATACAGAAGCCAAGTATAAGATAAAAGATAATCGAGAGGTTAAGTAGTGGATCCGGAGGGGGCGTGGCCATGAAAGGGCGGAGCCACCGGGATAAACATAACCAAACTAGACATGGACATGAGGTAGGTCAAATACGAGTTGGTCAAGTTAACTATGCGAGTTACTGTAGTTCACTCGCAACAGTTTGTATGATAATTGTTTCATGATAAATTTCGTTATTCAGTACTGTTTTGTTGATAGATTCCTTATGAAGTTCATAGAATGTTGATAGATAATTATGAAGTTCATAGGATGTTGATATCTGCGACCTATGACGCAAATGCGCTGTTGATATCAATGTTATTCTGTTCACTGTTGATACCTATGAACTTCATATCAGCGGTATTTCGTTTCTTGAGTGATTCACTGAGTTTTTCAAAACCTAAAACATATATCGATAATTGGTGGAAGCTCCCAGGTTTCAAATCAGTACCTTTGTTTTGAACTACACTGTTTTGGATCGATAGTTGGTTGATGCTCAAAACCGTATTCAAAAAGACTGTTCGATTTTTTTTTAATTTTTCAACTCGAGAAAATTTTTTTTAATTGAAATAATGTGGAAACGTCGAAAATTATTTTTTTCCATAAATAATGGACAACATTTCCAAAAAAAACAACGGACAAAATTTCTACGAATATTGGACAACATTTCTATAAATATTAGACAACAGTTCCGAAAATTTTCCACATTTATTCAAATTTATTTTCAACAAAAACATCGGAAAAAGTTGTGCAAAAGTGCAAGCGAGGAGATACGAATCCTCGACAAGCGTGAAAGTTCTCTGCTTTCTAAAGGTTATAACTACTCGGCCACACCTGCACAATTATTTTGGCGACCATTTACATGAGCACTGATGGGTGCGCGGGAAGTAGGTTAGATCTCTCTCTCTCTCTCTCTCGTTCCTCCTATCTCTTCCCAATCCAAATGCGACCATAACTAATGCTAATGTTGTTAGAACCAATGCACTACGACGCGTAGACCCCCGTAGCTATGAGTACTCACGCTAACAGTCGCCACAAATTTTTGTGCAGCGGTGACCAGGTGGTTAAAGCATATAAATTTCACGCGCCCGTCGCGGGTTCGTATCTCTCTTCTTGTCACTTTTGCACAACCCTTCCCTCTCCCCCTCCAACCAAATCCGAAAAGCTTCACCCAAAAATTTACCTCATGAAAAAGGGGGCGGAGGATTTGTCAATTAATAATATGATTTTATCCAACATTTATAGAAATTTTGTCCAATATTTTTCAAGAATGTTGTCCAATATTTATGGAAATAGTTTCATCACATTATTCCAATTTTAATTTTATTCATTCACATTACTTCCAATGTATTGGAATTTTAAAAAATTTCCACAATAATTCAATTTGAAAAAAAACTTCCTCGAGTAAAATTCACTAGAAACGTGTCAAAACTCACCATCCGCGCCGCATGATCTCAAAATTCCTCTAATTTTGATGTTTTCGTTGAAATTGACATGATCTTAAAAAAGAAGACTGATTATTCTTTCCAAGTTGTCTTACTCATAAAGCAGGCATAGGTTGACTGCTGGGCAGAGTTCACCAAACGAGCGCAATACTCGGTGTTTGCATCACATCCTGACCCGTCAGAAAAACAAAGTTTATATTCACCGGATACGGTAAACGAGGGGACCGGTTTCTCTGTATTTTCAAAGATGATACCGGTATCTGGCCGAGCTGAAAGATCTTGCGTCAATTCATAAAGATTCATTCGTTTACCACAACAGGCGGGTTTTCCAGCAATCTTTCCACTTTCGAAATTTGATGAACAAATTTCATTAGAACCGCTAGGTCGCTGAAAAAAATCATATATATGGGGGGAAGGGGTTGTGCAAAACTGGTGGGAGTTGAAGATATTCGAACACGCGTTAAGCGATTACAAACCAGGCGCTCTAATTAGGCATGGCAATATTGCCAATCATTGGCAGTCGATTGACAATGTAATTTGTTATAACACCATCGTCAACGTCAAGAAGGCCGAGAAATCAAAATCCAAGTCAATTTCATTGGCAATCGACAGCCACGATCATGGTGAAATTATCGAAAATATAATTGATTCCTTGAGTATCGAGTACAAAGCAAGATAAATAAGTTTCCAACTAATTTCAGAAAACTTCATGAATTAAACATAATCATTCCAGGTCTACAATCAAAACGTTAGCAGGTCTATGAGCTAGTTCAGCGAAAGTTTAGCCATCATATGAACTTCAACGTTGCGACTCCACAACCAAAAGGAGCCGCCAAAGGTGATGGATCGTGAAGCTTTTCAAATACCCTAACAGTGCTATTTCAGGTCCTTAATGATCATGTCCTAGAGAATGTGAAGATCCCGATCCACTCACCCTAAGGAATCCCTTCTAATAGTTTTCTGTTTAATTTTCATTCAAACACATTGACACGTCGTCGATGACGTTATCGAAATCGAATTTCTGATTATATGACAAAATCAGAAAAAAAATTTCGAAAAAATTTGGATACAAAAAAAAGCAAATTTTCACTGTACGAAAGTACCGCCACGGCCGCCATGGCTGCGCTTTCGATAGCGGTGGCTGGGCGGTGGCTGGGCGGTGGCGGTGCTTGACTAGCGTGGAGGCCGCCATGGCGGCCGGGCGGGATTCCCAACCCTAGTTCGGACCATTTTGGTCAACCTAAGCCTAAATGCACTAGTGCCAATCCCGTCCCGGCCACTTTTGCACAACCCCTCCCTCTCCCCCCTCCCCCAACCAAAACCAAAAAGGACCACCCAAAAATCGGCTTCAACCATCAGTGGGCGGAGCAAAGGGGGCGGTCCCCTTGTTCTATTATTAACAAAGGCTATTTGGTCACACTGTCTTTCCGCGGCCTGTTCTCAGCTCATAGGAGTCGGATCAGAATGGTGTAAACGCCATCGGAAAGGTACTGTTGAAGCGGAGATGCGCATCAACTTTTCAATTCGATCAGACCGCGCGCTGCTGCGCGGCTACGGACTTCCTTAGTTTTGAAATTCAAACATGTCCTCAACGTCATCCATTTATCACCTGGCATTCTAATTTTAAAAAATAGAGCTTTTAAGAAATTCCAAGTTGTTTTTTTTTCGAAAGACGTTCGTTCACTTTTTCATTCTTTGCTTCGAGTATCAAAACTGGCGTGAGAGAAAGTAGCAGGTGGGGCGCGAAGCGCCCCTGAAGAGTGCTTGTTAACATGATGATGAAGAACTGTGAAACTACATAAATGAAGAAGAATATTTTATGAAAGAATGAAACAGAATTTGGAAAAAACATTCTCAAATTGCGAATTTTCAGGTCTTTTTTAAATGAAATTTCGATTAATCTCTCTGATTTATTTCTAGCTTTATTTGCGCCATACAATCTCTTTTTTATTGCTGGATTTTTTCAAAAAGTTATTTTGTTCCAGAATTCTCAATTTTTTTAGAGGAAATCACCATAATTTTTTCAGGGCGTTGATGAATACTCGCTTTACGAAGGTTTCTACGTTTCATACTAGGATAATTGTCAAAAACTTACGACAACTGTGTAGACATCTTGACCTGGTAGAAGTTCAATCTTGACTGGAGTTTTAATGACAGTATCGCATGTAACAGTAGGTTCTGAATACTCCTTTTTCTTCAACTATTTCTACTGCGATTCACCGTGGCATTCCTGGTAAAACGAGTGAGTGGCACCGTACAGACAAATCTTATCGGTAGGACAGTCTTTAGCTGACGTGCAAATTGTTTGCCCACTGCTGCTGCGCCCTGTAATCTTTCTTGGATGTTGAAGAAAATATATTATCAAAGTTACTTTCGTCAAAAAATAACTGAAACATGTAACCGATCAAATTTCGAATTAATTACCTTCAATCAGCCAAATCGTACTGACGAAGGTGACGATAACTATCAGTTCTCCAAGACGCATGGTAGCTGAATAAAAATTTAAAAACAAATAAATGGTGTAACATTTATAGGATAAAATAATGAGAAATATGGAAGTTTGATAATGAAACAAGAAACCGCACACGGGGCTTGGAAAGGTCATGCATATTAATTTTTACGTGAACTGTTCTTCAAGTTCTAAAAGTGTCTGATCGAACTTCAAACTCAATCACCTTGTTGTAAGACTTACAATTAGCTTAAACCTTGAATTGACTCAAACATAACCTAAATGAAAGCCTAAAAGTGAGGTGATCATGGTAACGCACATCACGTTTGTCACGTTTAAAAAAACCGGATGCGGGATGCGATTTACTAAATTCCATTCTCAGGTACCGCAGTACAATAGTTTCGGTAATTTTACTTCATTTTCTGTGTTTGAAAAACGATAGCGGACGAAAATCGACAATAATTAGAAAATTATCAATGCACTGAAAACGACCGTATTATGTTGCCTGACGAGGGAATGCCACCAAGGGGCCACGAATTTATACATTCTGACTGGTCTCCTAGGTTTTCGAATATGGTGAAAATGATAGAACCGGTCTCAAAAGTTGCTTCATCGACCTGGTTTTTGAGTTACGGTCGATGTCATTTTTACATGTAAATTTGCAAGAAATCGCGTACACCCTCGTTTCTGCGCATCAACGCGAGGTTGATCTAAAAAAATCGTGTCGCTTCGCTTAGTGGATTAGGCATGGGCATATTGCCAATCATTGGCAGTTGATTGGCGATGCCTCTTTTCCATTTCCAATAGCATTGGCAGTCGATAGACAATGCTATTGGCAATGCAGTTTGTTATAACATCATCTTCAACGTCAAGAAGGCCTAGAAATCAAAATCCAAGTCAATTGCATTGCCAACCGACTGCCAATCATTGGCAATATGCCCATCCCTATAGTGGATAAGATCTAGGACTTATGCTATTGCTTTTGCGGGTTCGATTCCCATCAAGTACCATTTCGTTTTGTTTTTCAATGAGAGTTGTGATTTTTCGAAAAAGAGGTTCCAAAGTTGTCCTCATTGATTCTATGGGCTTTGATTCGTGAGTTTGCAGTTAGTATAAAATCTGTCGATCAGTTATAAACTACCGGCAGCTATTCCTCGCTACGTTCGGGCCGCTGGAGTTATTTCGCTAACGCTCCAAAACGTTTTTTGTCCAATTAAATTTACCATCCATCCCTCTCTCTCTCTCTCTCTCTCTCTCTCTCTCTCTCTCTCTCTCTCTCTCTCTCTCTCTCTCTCTTTCTCTCTCTTCCTTTCTCACACCCTTCTCTCTCTCTCTCTCTCCCTTTCTCACACCCTTCTCTCTCTCTCTCCCACTCTCACATTCTTCTCTCTCTCTTTACGTTTATGTATCATAGGTTAGAATGATGGAAACAGAAAAAAGTTGACAACTCTCATTGATAAACGAAACGAAATGGTACTTGATGGGAATCGAACCCGCAAAAGCAATAGCATAAGTCCTAGATCTTATCCACTAAGCGAAGCGACACGATTTTTTTTAGATCAACCTCGCGTTGATGCGCAGAAACGAGGGTGTACGCGATTTCTTGCAAATTTACATGTAAAAATGACATCGACCGTAACTCAAAAACCAGGTCGATGAAGCAACTTTTGAGACCGGTTCTATCATTTTCACCATATTCGAAAACCTAGGAGACCAGTCAGAATGTATAAATTCGTGGCCCCTTGGTGGCATTCCCTCGTGAGTTCGAAAAAGATGAAACAGATATGAGACGTTTTACGAGAGAATCCAGAGAACCAGAAAGTGCGCTAGGCTCCCCGTGGACCGTTTGGTCTCAAATTTTGTGTATCAGTAGTTTTTGATGCGCTGAACCTAAATATGTCAGTTTCGCTTTGTTTGGTACTACCAGCGCCATGCAGTACTACCCCAAAAATGGCGTTTTTCAACTTTTAGACAGTCGTAACTTTTTTTTAAAAAAGTATTTTCTGTTTCTACCCCTCAAATTGACTTTTTCAACAATTTTACCTGTCCAAATGTATTTTTTCACCGAAAAATGGTTTAGTAACAAAATTCGGAACAAAGATCATCTTAGTTCCCGAGATACGGTATTCGTTTTTTTTCGTTATTCAACAAGTTCAGACACTTCTATCTCAGGCACAACATTTGAAAATTTTCTTTTTTCTCCTTTTTTAATCATAAACAAGTCTAGATCTTCAACCTGACGTTAATCGTTTTGTATCCCGTTAAAAATTTAAAAAGTTAGAACCGATTTAGGAGACCCTATGAAATCACAGAGTTATTATCTTTTCTGTACCATCAAAATCAAAAATTCCACACTTTTCCAACATAATTTTGTTCAATCAGTTTGTTTTTTTTAAACTTGGGTTTTTCAGTAAAAAATACCTGATCTTAGTAGCTTAAACTTAAATTATGTGAAAAACTGATAAATTCCTACTTCAAAAATAGTTTTGAATCTTGAAACTATCACCACAATGTGCAAATTGATTTTCTGATCCGGAACAACATTAAAATCATGAAAATTGATAAAAAATGAGCTGAAATGGAGAATGATCAGATTCATACAGACACCGCCTTGTCTACCGCGGTTCATGTTTTTACTTAATACGAAATAGTGTACTGAATCGTTTCTATTAAGAATCATTTTCTTAAGAGAAGCTTACAAGGTGAATTTTTTTGTGATAATCAAGTTTAAACTTTGATCAAATCTTAGCATTGTACCTAACTAGTGCTTTGAACCTTACCTAAGCCTAAAATTTGAGGTGTCGACAAAGATAAATGAATAAATTATTCTTGATAGAAACGATTCAGTACACTTTTTCGTATTAAATCATGTTTTTTGAACTTCCATATGAACCATATTAACAAAAGAGCTGATGATAAACATTACTCTGAAACACATTGCAATTGCATTATCCCTGAATAAGAGCTGAAATATAATTTCACGGTGAAACAGTGATCATCGATGAACAAGGTAAAAACAAAACGTGGGAATTTTAGGATAGAGTAAGAAACCGCCCGTGATGAATAAAAACGAAAACAATGAATGTGGGCGACAGAAGGAGTTTCACGTAAAAATCTTTAATATTTACGTGAATTCTTTTTCAACATTTCGACACTTTGTTTTATTATACGCAAACACTCACATCACACTCCGTTCTAGCTTTCATGATGAAGATTGTAATGCTGGGTTTGGTTTATTTACAGAAATACAAAGTAGTAATAAGAGATCGGAAATTAGCTATTTCAGTTTTTGATCTTCCGCAAAACTGCATGTTACTGTAGATAAACTTACAGTAACTAACTTTTTTATATTCGAAATTCCTACTAATCCTACTTTTCGAGTTTCGAGTGGACAGAGAAGGACGCAAAGCCAGGTTTTTTTCCCGTTTTCCTCGAGAATTTTCAAAATACTCGATAAATGTGGAAGTGTCGAAAATGAATGGCAATTAGTAAATCGCATCCCGTTTTTTTTCAAACGTCCGTAAATTTGCTCGGAACATTTCAATAATCTTGTTTCTAGGCTTAGGTTGAACGTTAAGCTGACCCAAACCTAACCTAAGCCTAAAAAGTGTTCATGCGATGCGAAAAAGTTATCGCATCCCGGTTTGAAAATGGGATGCGGGATGTGGGATGCGATGGGATGCGATTTACTAATTGCCAAAATGAATCATTCTCGCATTATCCACATTTATTTAACTTTGTTTCCACATACAGGGTCCGCACTATTACATTAGGTGTATATTAAAAAGTAGGAGTCAGTCAGTCAATTGGCAATGAAAGCTCGGAGTCGTTTTGGGTATGGGTCGACGCAGGTAGTCAGGGTACTGAACGTCTCATTTTTCGATCAGGGATTTCTTGAGACTCTCGATATTTGGCAAGGGTTTAGTCAAAACCTCGTTCTGGATTCAGGTCTGGCGAAAACTGCAGAAGCTAATACACATAGTGGGTCTTACACCCCTCTTGTGACGTTTTGGCTGTGTGTGCAGGCGCGCTGTCTTTCCGGAACACTTAGTAACGTCCATTAAAACAGTTTTGGGTCCAGCAAAAATGCATGAACTTTAAAGTCTCCAAAACATAGACTTCTCTGTCGTTATTGACAAAAAACAACGTTGATTTATCATCGGCACACTTTAATCCAAAAAACATCCCCTAACAAGGCTTTATGATTGAATTTTTTGTCAATAGCTGCTCTGGGTGTCTGTGCAACAGGTCAACAGTTGTGAGTATCGAATTCGGCCTGCACCGTCAACAACTCTTCATCAAAGAACAATGACACCAAGCGTTCGCAGGAAGGGTCGTCTTGATATTTTGGGCCATTTTTTTGATTTTTATCTCCAAGAGGCTGGCAGCTTTTTTACACGATGAGAACCAAGCTTTAGCCTGTCTTTGACCATTCTTTCAAGCAGAATCAGGTTGATGTTCATATCGATCGCCATCTTTCTGATGATACGATGTGGATTTCTCATGCCTCCCACTTTCACAGCGCTGGTCCCCGTTGGAATGATGTCTGTTGATATTATTTCACCGAAACGCATATTTTTGTGCATGTACCAAAACGTGTACCAAGTTGTTCAAAACCAGAAAAAGAATCATAGAAGGGTTTTCTATGAACTCTGAGCTGTTTTTTATGCCAACTATGCAGACTGCTGCCTGTGAATGGAAAGGCAGTGTGGACTTAGTGCCACCATTCACATTAAACTGAACCGAGTGATCTCTATTTTGATGAAATAGCTGAACAAATAATATTTAATAAAATCATTAGCAAAAAAAGCATTAGGAATGCGTTATCTTCTTGTTGTATGAGGTTAAACGTTACGCGGGCATATAGTGCGGACCCTGTATAGCCGATTCTACTTCAACGTGTTTTTCCGCATATTCATATCCGATTTCGCTTCCAAATTTATCCAACATTTACCCACCACCATTTTCCCATACTTTCAACATGTTTTCCACATCTGTTCGATGTAATTTCTGGATTATAGTATACACAAGCAGGTAGTCCTCGCTACGCTCAGAGCCCGTTTTCCCCTTTTTTCATAAAAATTGCATATTCAGACTTTTTAATTGAAAAAAGAAGTGTTTTTTTTTAGATTTGAGGTCCTTGCTATTTATCTCTCTCTCTCTCTCTCTCTCTCTCTCTCTCTCTCTCTCTCTCTCTTTCTCTCTCCTCCCCTCTCTCTCTCCCTTTTCTCTCTCTCTCTCTCTATCTCTATCTCTCTCTCTCTCTCTCTATCTCTCTCTCTCTCTCTCTCTCTCTCTCTCTCTCTCTCTCTCTCTCTCTTTTCTTTCTTTCTTTCTCTCATCTCTCTCACTAATGCAAGTGTGGCTAGAACTAATGCAACAACCTGCGAGAGCCCACAGCGGTCACACGAAAAACACTCACGGAAACGTGCGGCTGTGGCCGAGTGGTTAGAGCGTCTGATTTGTAGTCGCTAAACGCGCGTTCAAATCTCGTCAACTACCGGCCACTTTTGCACAACCCTTTCTCTCTCCCCCCCCTCCCCCCATCCCCGTAAATCGACACACTCAGAGAAGGCAAATCAGATTGGATCCAAAAATCGCCGATTAGATCCAGAAATCGCAGATTGGAATGGACCATCCTAAACTGGATTTTTCTGGATCTAATCTGCGTTTTTTGGATCCAGTCCGCGATTTGTGGATCAAATCTGCGGTTTCTGGTTCGAATCTGAAATTCTTGGATCAAATCATACTTTTACGAATCCGGTCCTGGTTTTCCGGTTCGAAATTTTATCCATTGAAATACAGTGTGTTAAACAAATTTATTCATCAATACAATGAAAAATGATTAGCATTTAAAATATTCTTTTACTGGTCCGATGTTCTGGGCTGACGCTGCCTGTTGTCCTAGTTCGGCACTGAGCGTTGTCCTGGGTTGACGCTGTCCGATGTGGTCGGAGCTTTTGTACATTGTCTGAAATTTGAAAATCAACACAATTGAGAAATTAAAAGTCTAATAACCTTCTTGCCATCACATCAAGAACATAGCCAACATAATGTAACGAAATGTCATTTCGAGCCATTTTCTCACACCCTCCCTCTTACCGTCATAATTTGAGTTCTGCTATAGGCCAAAATTAAATTTTCACGCGTTTTACGGAAGTTAGTGTTACGATGGTGGAACTCTGGTGGAAAGATGAAATTTTCACTCTTCGTTTTATCTACGTAACACTCTCATCAAGCATATCTCTATGCGCAACACAAATCCCAACCAATGTATTATAATTACTACAGAAAATTTTGAGGACACTCTAATAGAGTTATTGTTTCAATGTTACCATACTATCTTCATTGTACGTGTACTCGTTTTTTTTTTAAATTTCATCTTAATGAAAAATCACCTTCAAGTGAATTGCTCCAGTGTATGTGCATGCAGATCTGATTCCACCGAGATCATCGAGGACTGTTCCGTTGACATCACCACTGAAATGAACGCTTTGATCTAGAAGTCAGTCATATTACACTGAAGCTTACCGGAATGGAATGGTGATCGTCTTTCCTTCACTTGCTCTGTACTCTGCAACACTTCCATGGTGCTTCTTCATCGCCGTGTCTGAGCTCATACCGTAAAATAGTTTGAACTTCTGAATTTAATAATTTTGATTTTAAAATTACTGAGAGAAAAACGGGAATGTGAATCTCGTAACACTTCAAAAATCACCTTTCCGTTGTTCTCGATCAAGTCGCCTCCACTTTGATCGTGACCAGTGAACAGACCGCCAATCATAGCGAAGTCGGCTCCGGCTCCGAATTCCTTGGCAACGTCTCCTGCCTTGGCCACTTTTCTGATGAAATGAACGCAGAACTCAGAGTAACCATTTGCGACGTCGAGGCAAATGAACTTCAAGGCTGGGATCGACTCAATGACCTGCGACAACTTCTCAAAGTCATTTGACGAAATTCCACTTGAGACGACCAAGTTGTCGATGATGGAATCTTCAACCGAAGCAGCGAACTCTTGCCATTCTTGTACCTATAAAATCCAGTAATGGATAGGAATAGTTTTAAAACATACGGTATAATGCTTGTGAATGGTAGTGAACAGTCCGTGCGAGTGGAGCGCCTGAGCCATTTCAAAGGTTCCCACGGTGTCCATGTTCGATGTAACGACTGGTACACCGGTGTAGGACCCCTTCGAATCGCGGAACTCATAACTGGAAATATTTAATTAAAAGGCAATGAAGTTCTCAGGAATGCCTGACATAAAACGTATTTGTGAGAACACGACAATTAGTGATTTCAAAACGGAAATAATTTGGAACAAACCATTTAGATTCTTTGAAAACTTCTTACTTTCAAGTTTTAATTCTCAAATCAAAATGAAGAATCCATTCTAATCTTGTCTACCTCATAAAACAAACGAAGGCCTAAAATTTTGTGAAAAATTTAGATTTTTGTCTAGTCAGAGTGATAAAATATTGATGAAGTTACACCAAAACTTCGAACACAATATTAATCTAATTTTTGAAAGAAAGTTCTCCGTTTTAAAACACACTAACGTGGAAATAGAGGAATGGGAGATGAAATAAAATAAAAACAAGTTCGCGAAATGTATGCACCATTTGCAGTTTTAGCGCGCCAGTTCAAAATTTTATTATTTTTATTTTTTATTTTCTTGATAAAATCACGTTTTGATGTGATATTCGAAAACCCACGATCTAAACATACGCAGTATTCAAAAAGAAAAAAAAACCACAATTTTTCGAACTTTTACAGTTTTTAAATGACTGTTGTATGCTCTAGTTCCGGAAATATAACTTTTTTAATGAATAGAGGTGAATAATAAAATCATGCGTGGCTGTAATGATGAGATATGACATAAAATTGAAGGAACCAGTACACAATTTTTCCAAAACTGCGGAAAATTGTTGCCGCTGAGGCCCTACTTGACCGTTCATGACTCTTTTAGAATTCGTGACACTCTTTTTTAAGCTTTCGAAGGGTGTGTAGATGAAATACCGCGATCCAATGTCTCTGAGCGGGGAACGAACTATAAAAACACCTCGTAACCATATAACGCTGAAGGCAATAAAGAGATTTTGAACATCTTCTCTGTAAGCAACTATAGTCTTACATATAAAAAATTTTGCATTCTCTGAATAAGGTGTTCAAATGGTCTATATTAACAATCCTCATACATGGTGTGCCTATAGGCATACTATAGTGTCGAAGTGAAGAGATGAAAATATTCTTCACTTGAGTGAATGGTACCACTTTGGATCCAGTCTGTGTTTTCTGGATCCAACTTGCGTTTTCTAGATCCAGTCTGCGTTTTTTGGATCTAATCTGCGTTTTCTGGATCCAATCTGCGTTTTATGAAAACGCTTCCCCTGCTCCAGATTTCACCATAACTGATTCAAAACCACTATAAACTTCAAATTTACAGCGAAGAGTCAGAATTGAAGAAAACAAAATGAGTTTCCGACAGTTTTAAAAAAGCAGATTAGATCGAGCGCTGGATCTAATATGCGCAGTCTGGATCTAATCTGCGTTTTCTGGATCTAATCTGCTAAACCATAAAAACGTTAATAACTTCTCAAAGAACCATTTTCTCGGAATATCCGACATACTGGGTGATTATACATGTCAAGACGAATATTTTGTGATACTTTTCATCCCGATACGAGGGTACAACTCTGGATCTAATCTGCGATTTCTGGATCTAATCTGCGATTTTTGGATCCAATCTGATCTGCCTTCTCTGAGAATAGGAAAAAAACAGACTAAAACTCACCTCACAAGGGAACATGCAATGAACGAACAGACTCCGATGACACCTGACAAGAATCTTGGGAGGAAAGTATTGTCGGAGCTCATCGACATCATGAAAATCCCGAAGAATGTGAAGAACGAGAACATCTGGAAGTATTCTCAATGGATAACGCTTCGTTTACTACAATGTTATTTGGTCGCAAGATGTTTCCACAGTCTGTTCTTACTCAGAGAAGTCAACTCTGATTAGATCCAGAAAAAATCAGATTGGATCCAGAGTTGTGTTTCCAATCGGAATGAAATATATTTCAAAATACTCGTGCTGACCAAAGATTCATCGTGTTATTTGGGTTCGGCGTTAAAATAATTATAGTTATTTGAAGGATTTTATCAGATTGAATCCAATTAGCAGTTTTTTATTTGATGGAAAATGGGCCTGTATAACCATGATGACACATCATGATGATTCATTCCATAACAAGCAGGT
>OZ022254.1:13424999-13440936 GCA_963978915.1 Caenorhabditis parvicauda | reverse complement strand
ACAGAAGAACTCGTCATCACTATTTTTTTGGTATTCAGGAACAGGATTTCCACAAAACTCTACGTCCTTCTTACATGGCTTGTCCTTGGAACAGAGAACGAAGTGGCGCGAAGCATTGATTACTGGCGAAACTCCACTCAACGCAGAACTTGGACCTGAAAAATGGATTATCGTTAAGTACATAGTATCAAACTCACCGAAAATGTACTTCCAAGATTCCAACCTCTCCAGATCACACGAAGCAAGAAAAACATTGTAGAAGAGTAACGCGAAGAACGCAATTGCTGGGTCCAACTTCATCTCAACCTTTCAAAACGATGGAATGATTCGCTGTCCCTTAGAAATCAGTGCCACGTTGTTGAAAACACCTGGATCACGTTGAAAAAATTTCATTTATTTTCACGTGAACTTCCAACTTTTTTTTCACACCTATTGAACATAACTATTATAGATCACACGTGTAGCAAAACATGGTCGTATTTGTGCGAACAAACGCACTAAAACCGATCTGGAAAGGCGAGCAAGATTTGACCTCTCGCTCCAGATCAAAACTTTAAGAGCTTTCAGCGCGCCATTTTATGTCATCACCCTCTCCCCTTTCATTTGTAATCTTATTTGTTTCCATATTTGTATTTTTGTTCGTCCTAACCTCCTTCTTTTTTGTTATTCTCGGTTTAATTACCCTAGTTTGAGGTTGCGCAAGGACCCAGACAGGGAAGTATCAATCGGGCGATTCAAGACCCGCACAGACACCGATCGCACAAGTGGTGCACATATATCGCTAGAAGCATGGCCGTTTTCAAACGCGCTCTAATCTCAATTTTGCAGAATGAGTACGGTAACTCTCACAACGAACAGTTAGATCTTTGTGGATTTACATTATTGTTCTTACTTTCAGTCCATTGAAATTGAAGGCGCATTACATAAATCGTTCTTGTATTTCGAGGCGAATTTAAATTCCCGATTTACGGAGGCCAGATTTTTTAACAGGTAGAGGAAGCTATGTGTGGTGCAGAAGCCAAAATCCGTGAGTTTCTGTGTTAAGTGTCGCATCAAAGTCCAGCACGACAACATCAGTGTAGGCCGTCCAGCTTGCCTGAAAACAAGCAAAATTCATCCATCGTAGCAAGATAATCTGGTGAACAAAACCAGAGCACGCATATCTGTTCATTGTATCATCCGTAAAATCCATCTGTCGTATAGTCCAAAGAGCACGAAACATTAGGTAAGAGTAGTAATCACAATATAAGTCTAGGTAAGCATTCATTAGTTTCAGTGTTCGTATCAGTAATTATCGCACAATATATTTAGTAGTTTGTACCGTACCGTCAATCATTAATTTTGTACTGTCTATTTTTTCATCGTCTAATCTATCATCGTATAATTCGTCAAAATAAAAATTGTCGAATTTCGTATCTATTGTCAAGTCCTCTGTCGCATAATCATCAGAGTCGTATCAAATTCCTATTGCAATTGACACATCACAAATAAATCTGTCGATACTTATTGTCAGTCAATTATTACGTCAAATTTGATTATCGAGGAAAAAGAAACTCGAAAATCGATTGTCACAAGGTAAAGAAGACCTTGTAAGTCGTACTATACATTAAGTACCGTATAAATATCTGGGAAGTAATAAACTTCCGAGTAACGTATAAATCGAACTGTACCTCAAGTACAGTCATCAGGGAAGTAATAAACTTCCAAGTACCTTGTGAATTGTACTGTACCTCAAGTACAGTCATCAGGGAAGTAAGAAACTTCCAAAGTAAACAAACTCCATCCGGAACGTATATCCGAAGCGTATCCGGTACGATTTAAACCGAAGAGCCCCCAGTGCTTAACTGAAGCGTTCCCAGTACGAGAAACTGAAGCGTAAGAATTCAGAGAAAAGTCAGAATCAGCTCGAGTGAGTGAACACGAACAAAGTACAAACACTCAACATCCACGCGAGCCTGGCAGGATCATATCATCCATTGAATTTCTTAAGTAAGTTAATCGAATAAAATCAGTCCTTTAATTGAACGCATTTATTAAATAAAAATCCTGTCCTATTACATATTGAATCTTGTCATCAAATAAAAAAAAGCTTATTGATCTATTGAATTATCGAATAAAGAAAATATTGTCATAATACGTATTAAATCTTGTCCTATTACGTATTGAATATTATCATCAAATAAAGAGAACTGATTGGTCTATTGAATTATATCTTCGAATAGAAAGAAATTCATCGTGTCACATATTGAATTATCATTGTTACTATTGTATTGAATAAAGAAAAAGTCCGCAAACAAGCGAACCTATAGTAAAAAGTAAAAAATGGAGTCGGACGGAGCCGATCGTAAGGGCATAGTCCAAGAGAGAGCTATCGACATAGCTAGAAATCAAATCGATACAATTAAGTGTAGAATCGAAAACATGAAAACGGCCAAAAACATAGAAAAGGTGAGAAAACTAGTCGACGAAAGCTTACACAACTGGAACGATGTGTACGCAGCCACATCTGAAATGTTGTCACGTAGAAGCCAACATGAAGAGCTACGCAAGCTAGATCGCGAAGCTCTAGCCCTATGCCTAGTAGCTGAAAAACAATGACAGATCGATACAAAAACGAAACCGAAACGATCGCAAATCCAGAACTACCTCAAACAACAAAGCTGTTCCCGACAGACAACGGCGTAGCGAACAAATTTAGAGGGGACAACGAAGAAGAATACAACGCCCTGATGGTGTATTGCGAAGACGTCATTAACTGGTACATGGTTTCTGATCTCCACAAATACTACAAACTAGTAGAATGCCTTGAAGGAGAACCGAAGAAAATAGTATCTGAGTTAAAAAACAAGGCCAATCCATATGAACGAGCAGTCAAAGTTCTGAAAGATAATTTCCAACCAAGAATCAAATCAAGTAAAGAATTGTGGCGAGAACTAGAAAACGTCAGAAAAGCAACAAAAGAAGCAAGAGATGAAATCTTAATCTTGAACACCCTCGAGCTCAAACTAGAAGACCTAGAGGCCAACGGAGATCCAAAGGTGAATACAAAAGAGACACTGGATATCATCCTCAGCAAATTCAACGAAGAAACCAGATGGATGTTGGAGAACAAAGCCACGAAAATGCAAGAAGACGATGCGTCCACAAACCGTATCATCAGAATGATCAGGAATATACTCGAAGACAAAAGAGAAAGTCAAGAACTTTGTCGCATAGCCACACAAAGATGGACAGAATCAGAATCCAGAGACAAAATAGAGGGAACAGAAAACAGGCATCAAAAGCCAAACAGACAAACGTATGACACGAGACAACATGAAGGGAGGAAAAATCAGAACCCACGAAAAGAGTGTAAATTCTGCAACCGAACGAACCACACAACACGATTCTGCAGAACGGTAACCGAAACCGAACAAAGATGGAAACACACAAAAGAACTCGGATTGTGTCGCAAGTGCTTCGAAGAACACCACACACAAGACTGTCAGGCGCTGAACTGTAGACACTGTGACAGAAGCCACCATGAATCTCTCTGCAACCAGAACAGAAGTGAGATCAGATACGAACAAGAGATATATTCACCACGCTTCGATCGGAATCACACCGCCTACGAAAATCGAAGAACGTGGAATCCACAAAACTACAGACCACAATTCACGCCAATCAACCCCAACGAAGGGACAGAAGAGTCTACTCAAAATGAGGAACCGCAGGATCGAACAAACGCATGCATTGAAACGAACCAAGATCTCAAAACAGAAAATCGAGGAATAATCCCAACAACTGTAACGAAAGCCTGGAACGATACGGCGAAGAAATGGATAGAAACATCACTCATGTTTGACTGTGGGTCTACAAGATCATACGTGTCGAAAACCTTCGCAAGAGAAATGGGTCTCGAACTAAACGACGAAGTAAAATTGAAAGTGTACACATTTGGAGAGAAAGAAATGAAAATAGACGGAATAAGCTCAGAATTACTACTGAAACTCGACAATGATGAAACTAGAAAAATACAAGTCATAGCAATAGAAGACGACAAAATGATGGGAAACGTCACCATACCAGAACTCACGACGAGAGTCTTCGACATAATCAACGGAAATTGGTCACAAGAAGAAACCACCCGAAGAATGAAAAAAGTCATCAAACCAGAGATCCTACTCGGAGGAAAAGAATTCTGGAACCTGATTCAAGGGGAAAAGGTTAATTTACCGTCTGGCTTCACCGCCATAAAAACACGAATCGGTTATACAGTCGTCAACCACATCGAAAGAGATGATGGAAAAGTAATACCCAAGAGTACAGAAATCACGAATCTCAACAAAGTGGAGAAAACAAACGAAAAACGCGACAAATCCCACAATAATCTCAAAAATGACAGGATAGGGGAGGTCGTCAGAATGACGCATAAACTACAAAACACCATGAAAGGAGAAACGGAAGAAACCCGCAAAGAGAACACTATCTCAAACGAAACGGATCAGAACAACGAATCCACAACTGAATCCGAACACTGCCGCAAAATAAGAAAAGATGAAAGAAAGATACAAGAACATCAGGAACAAATAAAACAGGGCCAAGAACAACGTCAGAAACTCAGAGTAAGAAGCAACATATGCTACCAGAAAATCCTGCAAGTACTATATGAACATGAGAAAAAGAATCGCCGTCAAACAGAGGAGATACCAACAAAATCCTCAAAAGGCATCTCGCGTCAGACAACGAGAAAGCTGGAAACTCTTATCAACTCAAATGGACAACGTTGTCCGGCTGAACTCAACAGTCTGGAAAAGCGAGAGAGGAAACAATCTCATCGCACGGCTAAGACTACAAAACCCGTGTGGCAGGCGAGGTCAACCGTCCAGAAAGGACAAAAATTCCGCAAACACGTCGAAAATAACACAACGAACCTACGGAAAACTCATCACTCTGACAATCACGAGGGGATAATCAGAACAAATGACAATGGCGGAAGCAATAAAATCGAAGAGCTGAAAGTTTACTCATACAGAAAATATGAATACAAGAAAATCCCCCACCAAGCTCACCCACCACATGAAAACAAAGATCGAAAAGCAAGAACGAAGGCTGACAGGCGCGGCAAACCTAGTCAAGTCATTCAAGCTTACAGGGTAGGGGATGTGCGAACAAACGCACTAAAACCGATCTGGAAAGGCGAGCAAGTTTTGACCTCTCGCTCCAGATCAAAACTTTAAGAGCTTTCAGCGCGCCATTTTATGTCATCACCCTCTCCCCTTTCATTTGTAATCTTATTTGTTCCCATATTTGTATTTTTGTTCGTCCTAACCTCCTTCTTTTTTGTGATTCTCGGTTTAATTACCCTAGTTTGAGATCGTCTCGACTGGGTCAATAAAGATTTATTGTTCGCAAGCATCTACCACATCCACAGACACCACCGATCGCACATATTTTTATTTCTACTGCAGCAGTGTACTGTATCTATAGCTATCACAAAATAATTCTCTCTCGACCTGTGTTAATACCTCTCTTCATCGTAATTACAGTATCCCTCTCTTTTTTTCAATTACGATCTAATTAGAGGAAATTCTCACGTGCTAGTCGCAAACCAGGAGAACGAAATCAACTTAACAGGAGTTGACCTTGAACGTTATTGGGATCCAGAGTTGAGAGCTAGCCAGATGTGGGTCAGTCCCAGTCCAGTCTGTTACTCCAAAACTTAAAATCCACAATTCAGTATGACATCGGTAAAACTTTAGTATGACTTTGGTCACAATTCAGTATGACTTGGGTAATATGACCGATACCGCAGTGATGACTGCGGTCACGGTCGATTGTGACCGATGTAATACTGGAACGATACGCAAGTAATACTGAAACGATACGCAAGTAATACCGAAACGACACCCAAGTAATACCTACCTACCCTTTAATACCACTCCGTATTTTAAATAATCGTGTATATAAAATTTATTCATCATAGAAAAAATGAGAATACAGTAATAAAAATGATTACTGAAGAAGCTTTGTAGATTATCTCGTGCTGGTCGTCCTCATCAGTCAGGACTTGAACAGCTTACGCAGTCCTCTCTGAAATAATGAACTTTGAACGTATATAACAGATTTCATGCAAAATTTAAGCAATGTTACTCTTAGAACTGTATTAGTTATCAAACTTCTAGAAGGAAAAATTTTGAAAACTTATTAGTGTCGAAGACTAATCATTGTCGAACTCCATGGAAAGTTTGTGTGTAATTTTTAGACCCGCCGATTTTGCAACTGGTTCTCTGCGTCATTTTTGCAACGGGTTCTCCGCCCGCTCGAAATAAATGAGTAAACATCGTTGTAGAACTGGAAAGATTACTGGTGTTAGAATTATGAATGTTTCCAAGTTGTTCACGAAAGTCTTTGAATAATGGTTAAGAAAAATAAACATTTAAAGAAAAATACTTGCAATTTTAGATATTTTTAAATCACTTGAATGTTTTTTCAATACTTCTGAAATTACTATAGAAAAAAAACTCATTCTTTTGAGAACAGGGATGTTCAGTGTAGGAGTTCGGAAATACTGAAAAGTTCATAAAAGCAACACAGTTGAGGCAGAGAACCCGTTGCAACTTCGGCGGGTCTTGGTTGAATTTTACGGGGAATATCGGGAAATCTCACCCTCCACACTCTCAAATAGTCTCCAATAGTCGCCAGCAGGTCGGGAAAGTATCTTCCCAGGTCCGATATCCACATTATTTTGGTTGCCGGGTATGGATGATCCAATGAACTTTGGTGCACCAGCTCTCAGGCTTCTTCGTCTAGTTGCACTATCATCACCTGAAATATCAATTTATTATAGGTGTTATAACTTGAAAATGCATTTTCTTGTATTTGAAAAATACGCTCTGAATTCTAGTGTATTCATCATAACTGTCTCAAAAATACAAATTGAAATCGCACCTTGTTACTATACTCCTCAACGTATGTGGACACGGCTATACGGAATTTACTCTGAGGGTCGGTTGCGTAACTCCATCCAGTTGAGTATAATGTGTGCTGTGCCGTGTAACCGTAAATTTCCTGAAAATGCATTGTAAACGTTACATCAGTTACTAACATTGCGGTTTCGGGAAAAAAATCGAGAATAGGGTACCTTCTTTCTGGATCCGAGACCTTGACCCTTTGCTGTATCAGTTACTACTGAGCTACCTTAGTCCAATGTCTGAAAGATGAAACAAACACAGCGACCGATGACCTCATCGTACGAGTCCACTTGTTGAAGGTTGTCCTAGTTCGTATCCATTGACGCCAGGGCCATCCTGTAAACAACATTATGGAATTATACATTCTACATTTTTTTGACAAAATGACATTTGAGAAACACTCACCGAAATTATCTTGCTTTGATTCCTGGGGTCGAAGAACGGCTCGACATTTCCACTGTACGTCACTCATTCGTCACAGTGGTACCTATCCGGTTGACCGGGTCTGCCACTTTTCTAAAAATTACAACTGTAAGAAGTCGGAAGAAAGGCGGGGGGACGCTAAAACTCCATGTTCTTCTTCATATTTTACCAGAAACCATACAAACAGGAGAACACAAAATAGTAAAATATGTGTGTTTAACAAATTAACATTCTGAAATATCAACTCTCAAACTTGGCCTAACTATTTTCCTTAAAAACGAAGATTCTAAGGATTTTACTAAATCCAAATGAAACAATTCACATCAAGAAATTATTTCGTTCATTATACAGACTTAAATCAATGAAATCAAAGACCCAAACAAGTTGAGAGAAGCATGACAGAATGAAAAAAAGTTAAACGAGACGCCAAAAATGTTGACGTGTCAGCTGGCGTGTTGTTTCCAAAAACGCGATTTACGAAGGGAATTTTTTTTTATTTTTTTGCGTTATGATGCGGAACGCTTCGAAATGATGCAGAAGGCTTCGAAAACTTTCTCCGATACTGTTTCATCATTTGGTCGGTTAGTAGATATGTCTAGTATACTCACATAAAGGAAACATATTCAATCCTGATAATTAGTAGTCATCCGCTTTAGAAAATGAGTAGTCACCCGCATTCCTTCTTCCTCTTTAGAGAACATTCTCTACTATTATAACAATTTCTAGTTGTATAGAGTTAACGACAATTTTATTGATACTATGTCAACAACAAAAACAGTTTCGAATAAGAACAATTGAACAGCATTTCGAAGAAATGCTGTAAACCAAAAATTATATGAGAGTCAGTTTTGATGGCTAACGGATGCCTGCTGCTCACGTCGTCTAGTCTTTGTTACATACGTTGGATCCTTTCTTCTTGACGTTTCGATTCGCCTTCGTACAGTATTACTGAATTGTATATGTTACAGCAGAATTTTCTGGCGTATCGTCTTCAATCATGAACACAACTCATAGCATCAGTAATATCGTGATAAAATACTTGAAATAATGAAAACTTACAAATAGGTTTTGAATAATGTTGTGAATGACGATTGAAAGTGCGCTCTTTGCTCTGGCGTCACGCTCGCTGCTTTTTCAACGAGTCCTAAAAAGAAACAGTGCACCACGAGTAAATGTTGGCAAACGAACCTAAAATTTTTATGTATAGCGGGGTCGGGATATCCGTCTTCTCTTCTAAGAAAACACCCTTTGTGATGGAACCAGTGCTCTGTGCATAAATCTGAAACGAATTCAATTTTGTTATAAATTTACATTTTTAGCGGATACCTCGCGTAGCAAGCATGTCACGAAGTTTGCCCAATTGGTGCGACTCTCTTGTCCTCCCATGCTACATTTCTCGACAGCTTTCGCGACCACATCAGTTACATTGATTTCCCTTTCATCGCATTCTGCCAATGTTACTTTCTCGTAGACTGGCTCTCGGTGAGAATCAAGAATCCCGAACTTCAAGTAGTATGCATCCTTAAAAAACTATTTTATTCTTTTCACCACTTTTATCGATTACCTCATCTACTTTTTCCAGAAGTTTAATTGGACCTTTTCTCTGTTCGCCTACCGCTTCGACTTTCCCGTTGAGAAAGTGAGAGTTGACGAAACTTACATCACATAGAAGCTGTTGGAAAAGTTCAGTTTCGTATTTGCGTGTTATCTGCACTCGCATAACTGAACTTCTCATAGACCCTAACTTCTTCAATTCGTCCGTGCTAATGCGGAAACGACAATTTCGGAAAGTTTCCATGTCAATTGTTTCAGAATTAACAACCTAGAAGAAACCTGGTGAACGTAGGATGTTTAAACAAAGAATTACCCGTATGTCGTCTTCAGTTGGCTTACCGACCACATCTTCAGTTCGTGTCCCTTTTGATGTGTCGGTAGGAACAGACTTCTGTAAACGTATAAACATTTTCACGCTCCAAAAAAAGTAACCTTCACCCCCTGCTTCTCCGCTGATTCTGCCAAATCCTTCCTCTGTCCTTCGTCGAAGAGAATGTCGCATTTCCTATCTCCCTGAGAGTCAAAATTCAAAACAGTTCTGATTTTCTTCCGTGGGCTGGTCACGCACCTTTCCTTCTTATCGTGGGCGTCATCAACTGAAAAAATTGTTTGTAATTCGTGACGGTTTCCCTGGAGCTTGAAATATCGAACAACAAAAGTGAGAAATAGTCGAAGATTCCTTTAAAGATGCGGTTAACTATCGTTTTTTAAAATGAAAAGTTGTAAAACAAAGAGAAGGAACATCTGTGTTATATTATAATTCTCACTTTCGGAATAAATCTTTAAAAAGACAAGGAGTACCGGAAAGAAAGATGACGGAATGGAAAATAAAATAAAAACGAGACTTCAAAAATGTTGACGTGTCAGCTGGCGTGTCGTTTCCAAAAACACGATTTACGAAGGGTTTTTCTTTTAATTTTTTTGTTTTTTTTTTAATTTTCCGCGTTATGATGCGAGGATTAGTAATTTGTTCCCACAGATGGCTTGAAAAAATTTTCCGAGATTTTTCAATCATTTTGTCCGTCAGTTGTTTCCTGAATTACGGAAATGTATGCAACCGTTAAGAAATATTTGAAAAATTGCCCAGATTATGGACAATTTTGTATTACTGATTTTGAATAACTGTCATTTTGTAGAGTTCTCACTAATTATCTTATAGAAGCACCCAAGATCATAAAAGGATAGTCTTATGAAGTCCGGAAATTCTAGTATACGTATTATAATATAGGAGCGATTTTTATTTTAAAACGATTCGAATTCAAGCTAGTTGAAATTTATGTACGTTTCTATTGCATAAGTGGAATATTTGAAGCATGTATAGATTCATAAGTTATCTTCTACGGAGAACGATGACAACCTTTAAAAATTATCAGAAGAAAAATTGCATGGGGTTATATCACTATCATGATCTGAAGCTGAGATTCTTTGCGTCCAAACACGTCTTCATCCGTGCTCGGTTCAGCCCTAACCAAAGCTCGCCATTACATGAAACCCAAATTCATGAGGATAGAAGTCTTTCAAAATCTGAATTCCTGGTTATATCGTGACGTGAGAATGTCCGAATTGAATCAATTGAAAAGTATTTATATTCTACGTTCAGGCCATTTCCATATGTCAGTCGAAAAAGAGAGGAGAGAGAGAGAGAAAAAGAGAGAGAGAGAGAGAGAGAGAGAGAGAGAGAGAGAGAAAGTAGAAAACCGAGGCAACAACATCCTAAAGAGCATTCATACATTTGACTTTTCCGAAACTTGTATGAGTACAATAGAACGCAGATCACCGAACAGTACGTACAACAGCCTATAGGTAACATTCGAGTATTACTTTGTTAACGTTCCGGTATTACTTTGGTAACGTTCAGGTATTACGAGGGCAGAAATACCACAATGTTACAGAAGTATTACCGAACCAGTACCCAAGTCATACCAAAAGGTGTCTTTCGATACCATAGTAATACCAATCGGAATGCTGTGGTATTACTGAGGTAACATTCCGGTATCACTCTGGTAACGCTCCGGTATTACTCTGGTAATGGTCCGGTATTATGAGGGGTGGCGATACCACAATGTTACCGATGTGTTACCAAACCAGTACCCAAGTCATACCAAACAGGCCTTCTTGATACCGATGTCATACTGAATTGTGGATTTTAAGTTTTGGAGTAGTCCCAGTTTCGACGGAGCAGATCTGCGTGGGGTCATTCATCTAAAACAACATGTAGTACGACCTTCTCTCTCTCTCTCTCTCTCTCTCTCTCTCTCTCTCTCTCTCTCTCTCTCTCTCTCTCTCTCTCTCTCTCTCTCTCTCTTTCCCTCTCTCTTTCTCTCTTTCCCTCTCTCTCTCTCTTTCCCTCTCTCCCTCTCTCTCTCTCTCTCTCTCTCTCTCTCTTTCTCTTTCTCTCTCTCTCTCTCTCTCTCTCTCTCTCTCTCTCTCTCTCTCTCTCTCTCTCTCTCTCTCTTCTCTTCTCTCTCTCTCTCTCTCTCTCTCTCTCTCTCTTCTCTTTCTCTCTCTCTCTCTTTCTCTCTCTCTCTCTCTCTCTCTCTCTCTCTTTCCCTCTCTCCCCCTCTCTCTCTCTCTCTCTAGAGAGACAGGTTTTTTTTAATTTTGGAAAATGTTGTTGCTGACTGAAAAAATTCTCTCGGTCAAATTTCAATAATAGAACAAAATGAATTTAATAAATTCATACATAGAAACCTTGACGAAAGGTGAAGGATGAAAATAAAATGACGCAATAATGAACCGCCTATGAGTTACTGTAGATACACTTACAGTAACCTACTTTCTTCAATTTTCAAAACTCCTATTATTCCTATATTCTCAGTTTCGAAAGAACAATTAAGTGGACACGGAGACAGGTTTTTTTTTAATTTTGGAAAATGTTGTTGCTGACTGAGAAGAAAAAATAGTTTAATTTTGGTTAACATGATAGTAAATTTACTTTAAAATTATAAATGAAAAATTTTGGAATATTCCGTATGGTTTTCAGTCAATCGATCATGTTCATAATTTTTGTTCAGAATAGATTACTTTTATTACAAAAATGAAAATAACATCAACTCAAACAATAATTCAGTTAAGCACCAGATTATTCTTCTTGAAATTGTACTAGCTATAGATTCTCCGATTTTCCATAGGCAATGTTACGAATATTCTTCTTGTAGTTGAAAGCAAAAAAGATGACAGCCAGGCTTCCAAAGCCAACGAATCCAACAGCGAACAAGATAATCCATAGATGAGACAATGTCGTAGTAGCTACTATCTGAAACTGATATTAGACGAGAAAACGTCACGAAACCTACAACAGGATTTAGATAGCACTTCTTGTCGCCCGTAGTAACTTCAGTGACACAAACGTTGCCTTGCGGACATAAACTGAAAGAGAAAAGTGAGGAGAATCAGAATTGTACTCACTTTGATGAGCAACTTTGCCCGATGGAGTGTTGCTCGCCCAGGCTGTTCTTCGCACCGATTAGGCACAATCGATCGTTGGCGTCAAAATAGTAGTCCACGGTCATGTACTGTAGTGCCGCTTGGTCGTATTTTCCGCTCGCACAGTAAGGACGTTCGAGTGAATCTGCAATACTCTTTTCTTTTTCTTAAAAGTCTCAACTCACAGTTAGGACAACACAAACCACCTGTGCAATGACCATTGTTTCCACAATCTTCACTCTTCTTGCAGGTCTTCTCCTCGCTCGTCGGCATGAGTGAAACCGGGCATCTCGAATATGCGGGCGACTTGCAGCATAGCCCCGTGGGCCCGCACCGGATATCTGATCTGTTCTCTGTTGTTTGCACCTCACAGATGGTTAGATCCCTTCCGCAGACAATCTTCGTTCCGTCCTCGTTGAGCACAGGTTCACCGCCATACTCGCATACGTCTTCGGGCAATTCATCTGAAATGGTATTGTCACTGAAGGACTTTGATGTCTTACCAGTGCAGCAGATTCCAATGTTCACTCTTTCAACTGTCGTGATGCAATAAGTCCTAAAGTTCTTTTTTAATTTTCATTCGAACTAGAACCAACGGGAAGTAATTAGACGTCTTTCTTGTAGGAAGCTTCAGTTGGACGGCGTTTCCAACACAGTCGGCGTGCTTCTTGCATGCATATCCAACTTTCGATCGTGATGCCTTTCCTCTTCTGCACTTGAACTCGGCACAGACGCCATCAGAAGTACCGGCTGCCATAACACAAATTTCATTATTCTCACAATCAGCTGAAAAAGAGTGACATGGCGTAATCTAGATGCGCCTACCATCAGTCTTGCAAATGGTTAGAGAAGTGACCGTCAAACTCCAGTTGGCAGGAAACGTTGGCACTGAAAATTTAAATATCAAAAAGTTCAGAAAAAAACAAACGTTGATAACAAAATAACACTTCCGAATCGATTCCATCATCGAAGAACGAATTGTGAGCGGTGCCACAGTATTCTTTGTCAGACTGACATTCGGTACCGCCTTTGGTGCACTGCTTGTACGATCCTTTTTCAATCACCGGCCTGTCTTTCATCCCAAGGGCAAATGTGACATGAGAAAACGGTATCGCTGAAAGGTGTCTTGCTGTCGATCATGTAACACAAACCGGTAGTCGTCGCTACGCTCAGAGCCCTTTTTTTCATTACAAAATCACATATTGCACATATTTAGCAAAAAGTCTAACCGATTTCAAACTCGCGGCAGTCGCATTTTTGTAAACTGAGTACGGTAGGATCGGGACTCTCACAACGAACAGTTAGATCTTTGTGGATTTAAATTATTATTCTTACTTTCAGTCCATTGAAATTAAAGGCGCATTACTTAATCGTTCATGTTTTTCGAAGCGAAACTGCTACGGTAACTAAGAAACCGATTTACGGAGGTCAGACTTTTTTACAGGTAGAGGAAGATATGTGTATTGAGACTTTTTAATTGAAAAAAGAAGCGGTTTTTAGAGGCAAGGTCTTTGCTCTTTCTCTCTCTCATTTTTTTTTATTTTCTCTCTTTCTCTCTACTTTTCTCTTTCTTTCTTTCTCTACTTATCTCACCTCGCTTTCACACTCCCTATAAAATTAAAACACGTCGAACAATAATGCATAGTACCAATGCAATAAACAGGGAAACCCTAGTGGTCACGCGAAGCGCGAGCTAAATTAGATATAGAGTAAGAACTACATATAGAGTAAGAACCAGGGCTGGTTACGAAATTTAACGAAATTAACGATTTAACGAATTTAACGAAATTTTTCGTTAAATCCGATTTAACGATTAACGGATTCGTTAAATTTGGAAAAAACCGTTAATTTAACGTTTAACGGATTCGTTAAATTTGGAAAAACCGTTAATTTAACGATTAACGGTTTCGTTAAATTTGGAAAAACCGTTAAATTAACGATTAACGGATTCGTTAAATTTGAAAAAACCGTTAATTTAACGATTAACGGATTCGTTAAATTTGGAAAAATCGTTAATTTAACGATCAATAATTCCGTTAAAATAAAAAGTTGAAAACCATAGTTTAGTGATTTTTCTGTCACAATCTAGATTTTTCTTGGTCAATAATGCATTTTTCAACAATCGTAGTACTTAAAAAATTAACAGAATTCTAATTTTAGGTTCAATTGACCGATTTACCAAAATTTTCCGTTAAATTTCGTTAAATTTGGAAAAACCGTTAAATTAACGATTAACGGTTTCGTTAAATTAGGAAAAACCGTTAATTTAACGATTAACGGATTCGTTAAATTTGAAAAAACCGTTAATTTAACGATTAACGGTTTCGTTAAATTTAGAAAAACCGTTAATTTAACGATTAACGGATTCGTTAAATTTAAAAAAACCGTTAATTTAACGATTAACGGTTTCGTTAAATTTAGAAAAACCGTTAATTTAACGTTTAACGGTTTCGTTAAATCGGAAATTTCGTAACCAGCCCTGGTAAGAACTACTAGACTGAAAGCTTAATGAGATCTATATTAGAATATTTTCTTTTCAGATACATGTATACAATGTTTGAAAACAAAAGTAGAAGCTTTTATATCGCGTTTTTAGGATTTGTAGATCGATATCGGCTAAAGCACGCGAATTTCTTATTTTCATTGTTAATCTTCTGTTTAACATTGAAAAACCGCTTCTTCTCCCCTTATGCAGAGCAAGGGAGGCGGTTCCCTTGTTCTATTATTAATATGATGATTCATCTTACCGCAGCAGATTTGCTCAGTTGAAACACTGGTCTGCGTTGCTCTTTCCATCTTCTTCCCGAGTTCGTGGCCATCTGGGCACTCCCCATTGGTTGGAACCTATAAGTTGTCGTCGTTTCTCTCTCTCTCTCTCTCTCTCTCTCTCTCTCTCTCTCTCTTCTCTCATGATAACTCACCAACGACTTCTTGCCAACAATCATCTTTGTTTTGTCGCATACGAACTTAAGCGCTGAATTCCGATTCTTAAACTTCAAAAATCAAATATTAATCACTTTCACCACAGAGTCCGCTGGGTTGGTTGTCCTCTGTACGAAACCCATGATAACATGTTCTGTCTCCGCTCGCACCACAGTCCTCTGAAATCAACATTTTCTCTAGAAATTTCGTTTTTGAATTACTGTTGTCGTTGCAGTATTCGAGCTTTGAAATGGGAGTCTCCGATCCGGGTAGAATTGGGTCTGAAACTTGCCTCGATGAGCAGACCGAAGTCACTTGGAAATACAAAGATCTATGATTCCGATAGGAAAACTTACACGGATAACAATATTTCGCGAATGCATCAACACCGTTATCGTAAAACGGATTGTGGACGGAAAAACAATATTCGTTGACACCACATGTCTTTTTGACACAACCTTTCATACTATCCCCATCCATCAGCGGTAGATCTTTTTCGACTCGCTTATGTGTCAGTATCGAGTAGGGTACCGCTGCAAGTAATAATGAAACTAGTCGTGGAACAAGACATACGACAGCATGTTGGACGATGACTAGATGCAATAAATCCTTGTTCGAAGCCGTCTTCGCATTTACCGTCAATTATATTCTGAAACAGA
>OZ022254.1:13357499-13419999 GCA_963978915.1 Caenorhabditis parvicauda | reverse complement strand
GAAGATATGTATTTTTGCTAGATATGTGAACTGTTAAATCGAAATTAACAAAAAAAAATCGTCAAATCGTTAAATTTCGTAATCAGCTCTGCTATTACCCATCAACTTTTTAAGTCGGAAAGCAAATCTCACGAATACGCCAGACTGTTACATATCGCCCTCAACGGCAGACATATCGCTGTGCCGACAGACCGAACAAAATCGATAAATCCTAGCGGAGCTTGTTGTCCGTGAGCGTATCGTACGTAGGTACAGCCATCACCATATCCATCACCTATCCGGTAGTAATTTCTGTAAACTCTTGTTCACAAGCACGCTTGGCCTCGCCACGGACGGGACTCCTTTTTCCCTGTTTTCTTCACAAAATCACATACTCAGACTTCTTAATTAAAACAGAAGCAGTCTTTAAGGAAATGTTTTTCTTGTTGAATCAGACTCTCTCACATATATTGCTAGAAGCATGGCCGTTTTCAAGCGCGCTCTAATCTCAATTTGCAGAATGAGTACGGTAGACCTACCTTAGGGTCGGGACTTTCACAACGAACAGTTAGATCATTGTGGATTTAAATTATTATTCTTACTATCAGTCCATTGAAATTAAAGGCTCATCACTTAAATCGTTTTGTGTTTCGAGGCGAAACTGCTACAGTACTAAGTACCCGATTTACGGAGGCCAGATTTTTTTACAGCTAAGGGAAGCTATGTGTGTCTCTCTCTCTCTCTTTATTCTCAATCCAAATGCGTGCCGCGCAGCAGCGCGCGGTCGGATTTGAATTATAAACATGATGAGCATCTCCGCGACAACGGTACCCATGAGATAGCCGTTTTTTCCCATTCTTCTGATATTACTTTTCTCTCCTTAAATCCCCGATTTTCAGTTTACGGAATGAATTATCAAAACTTACATCAAAGAATTATGCCATTCGAAACCGTTTGCTCTATAAAAGTTGATGGCTTGGAAATTGGTCGATAGTACGTGCAGGAAGACGGCTCGAGGGAATGGAGCCCGATAGACAACCTGGGAATTTTGATTTATCCAAGAAACAAGAAAATGAGCAACTCATCACACTGCGGATTAGAGATAAGTGGATGCAGCCGCTCTGCGACCGCTTTGCAAGACCCTCCGCGGAGCGCACTTACCTCATGATTTTATTATCGAATATTTTTGCTAACTTTTTAACATATGCGTTGCGGACTGTCACCAAGGTTTTTTTTTACGTACTTCAAATATAATTGCGTTTTTTGACTTTGGGATAAAAAAAAAGGTAGGAAAATTGAATCTCCTCTTATTAGGAAGCAAAATTCTCAAAACATAGCCTCGTAACCATCAAATTTCGAGCATTCCGACTAAATTTCGGTCAGTATCCTCATTCAGTATTATTTCAACATAATTCTCCAGTATAAAATCTCTACGAGCTAAAAAATAACAAGATGATCAATAAATCAACGAAGAGAAACTATTTTAACGAACAATTTAACAATAACTTAACGGTTAGTTATCGAAAAAAACGCATTCAAAGTTCAAAATCTTCAATATTTGAATGAAAAGGTATTAATCAATAGCGCAAACCTAATAAAATTCATGTATAACTACTACAACATCTCTTGTAACAAACTTTTTGTTCACATAACACATACATACCGCATATATCGCTAGAAGCACGGCCGTTTTCAAACGCGCTCTAATCTCAATTTTGCAGAATGAGTACGGTAACTCTCACAATGAACAGTTAGATCTTTGTGGATTGAAATTATTATTCTTACTTACAGTTCATTGAAATTAAAGGCGCATCACTTAATCGTTCTTGTGTTTCAAGGCGAAACTGCTACAGACCTAAGTAAACGATTTACGGAGGCCAGATTTTTTTACAGGTAGAGAAAGCTATGTGCATAAAGAAACCTCACCGAATCAATAACTTTGTTCAGTAGACGCGTGGCGAGACCCATCCTTCGATAATTACTCGATACCGCCAGGGACAAAATGTACACAACAGAAGAAGATGCGTCGTCAAGGATTTCTCTGTCCTGAAATGGAGAATTATTTCCTAACATGTAGTTCGGACTAGGGATAGGCAAATCACAAGTCATGGGCTAACGATTGGCTATCCTCTTTTCATTAGCCAATTGCATTAGCGAGCGATTGGCTATTCAATTGGAGAAATGATACAATTTGATCAACACCATTTTCAACGTCGAGAAGGCTCAGAATGCGCAAGTCCAGGCGCTCGCCAATGTAATTGGTTAACGAAAAGAGGCTAGCCAATGGTTGGCTAATGACTGGCTATTTGCCTACCCTAGTTCGGACCGAAAAAACAGAGAAAACTTTGAAAAATGTGTCAAAAATGTGTCTTTCGATTTTTTTTTACTTTAATAGTTATATATCCACCTACGTTAAATTAACTGTTTTTGAAATTTGATTTCTTCACAGAGAATGAAAAACAAAAATCATTTAACTATGATTTTCAACTTTCAATTCAAACGGAATTTTTGAGCGAATAATTAACAGTTTTCTTCTGGAAAAATTGATTTCTCAACAGAGAATTTGAAAAAAAAAACACTAAACTATGACTTTTAACTTTCAATTCAAACGGATTTTTTGAGCGAAAAATTAACGACTTTCTCACTTTTGACTGTCCATTTTCTTATTATCTTTCGATGTGTCCCGTTAACAATAAATCAATGCGGAAACACGAATGTGAAGAGAGAATAAAGTTTTGAAAACTACCTCCGAATTGCATTGATGCAACTTTTTCGTCTCTGTGACGATCATGGCAGCCAAGTTTCCATCGTCAAATAATCCTAATGAATTAAGTGATCCTGAGACAACTTCGTCAAACCTGGAAAAAATTGGTTAATTGTGATTCACGAGTCACTTTGTTCAGTAAACTCGGAAATATTGGAATTTAGGGAAAAACGGAAGTCGAAAAACTCAAAAATAGTGAATACACTGTAAACAGATAAGAGTTTCGATGTTTATTTCTGCTCAAATTTAATCAGAAATGGAAATACTGGGAAACTCTGGCGTTTTTTTTTCTACAAATACTTCTAATTTAGAGGTCAACGTTGAGTCTTATTAAAAATATTGAATTACCCCATTTTAAAAAGTTTGAAAACTGGGAAATAATTAAACTTTTCAATCGGAGAGAGAACTTTATGTTCATTTATCGTTTTATACATTGTTTTGTGAAGTTTTTCACGATTGAAAAAAAAAACAATTGAACATTAAATTTGCTGATTCTAATCGCTCCAAATATAATTTTATAATCAAAAGCTCACCAACATTCGGGATACGAGATGGGGAAAGACTGCGCACATAACTCCTTCACTGCGTCTTTATCTTCTGGTCGTAAATTTCGAAGTGGGAAGGTGAACGCGTACTGGTTAGCGTTTATAATGGAAGTTTCATCATCTGACCAGGCTTCTTTCTGAAAATTCCTTTTAAATAAGCTTTTACACAGTCGTTCCTCTGTTTTGGTTTATTTTTCGTTTTGTTTATTCTCTTGGGATTTCGTTCCAAAGCTCACTCAGAGCAGTTGTTGCTTAATACCGCAAGAATGAACTTTTAAAAGCCAAATAACAACAAATAAGAGAATAATAAGAGAAAATTATACCTGTTACCTGTTAATAAGATAAATAACGAAGAAAGATATACCAACCTCAACCATCATCTTCTCATGATTTCGTGAAGAAGAAGAAGACTTTCTGAAAATTTTCCAATGAGCACATTTGAATCGATAATGTGAAAGGCTGAGAAAATGCATATTTATAGGCATCCAGGGAATTTCTCATTCTTGGCTAATCGGAGTGTGTGGACAAACGAATTGTTAGCAAAAACGGGGAATGTCTTCTTAAACAAATGGGCAAACTTGAGAAAGAAGAGGTGAAATAAAAGGTAGACAATTCAGTTTATGCATCAGAAGGCACACAGGCACATTTACGAGTCCTATATACCTTCACTAGAACAAAACCCAGAGATAATTTAGAATTCAGTTGTGTTGGGTAGGCAGAGGCACGTGCGGTAGACCGTGAAATAAATTTTGGCAAAATGTAAACCGCAGAGTGTCCGCAGAGCGCAGAGCCGCAGAGTCAATTTTTGTTTCTGGTTTCGGAAAATTTCTAATAACACGTACGGTTCCTAAATAGGCTTAGGTAAGGTTCTAAGCACAAGTACGTTCCGAAAATGGGGGTCCGATTTTTCCTAAGCCTGATATAAGAAAAACTCTGCGGTCGCTCTGCGACTCTGCGCTCTGCGGTTTACATTTTGCCATAAATTTTAGAAAAAAGTTCGTAAATCGTGTCGGGAGTGGAAACGCGCTCCAGGGCAAATTTTCTAAATGGCGCGAACTCGTTTCCTAGCAGCCGCTCGAAGTTTCGTTTTTAGGCCAGTCGACTGGCAGCTTCTTCTCGAGATTGTTTTTCCACATTCCACGAAATTCACACTGTTGCAGACAATGTCAAGCTATCTTCCATGTATTCTGCCACGTGCTGGATTCCGTTGAATTCTGTTTTTCCATATTCAATTTTTAAATGTCTACTTTTAAGCTTGAAAATGAATCTCGGTGGAAGTGCTCACAATGAGGAGAAGGAGGAGTCTGGCCGCATGAAGATGTACAAAAACCAGAACAAAAATGAGGTAAAATTCGAGAATTCTGTCTTGTCAAACTGCTTTCGGCTTGTTCTGTTTCTGCGCGAATCAGATTTTAATAGTGTTAGAAGCGCTCGAGCTGAACATAACAACAAGATGATTGAAGACTCGTAAAAACATGAAATTCAGGATATGCGCCGTAGACGAACCGAATGCAGTGTGGAGATCAGGAAACAGAAGGGTCTTGAGCTCCTCATGAAGAGAAGGAACATCCACGTCAATGACGAGGAAGAGGAGAACGAGGTTTCGGATTCTGAGGCTAAGCCAGGTGAGAATCTCGCTTGGAAAAGATAACAAAGTTGAATTCAGTGACCACTGCTAACCGCATGTCCAACGATGAAGTGAAGCAAATGTTGATGAACAACCCATCGCTCGAAGATATGATCAAGTGTTTCGAGTCAATCAGAAGAAACCTGTCAAAGACCAAGAACCCACCAATCGATGAGGTTATCAAGAATGGTCTTCTACAGGCTCTAGTGCAGGGTCTGTCAGTCGAGGTATGGGATATTCACTATTTTTCGTCTGGAGGAAACGTGCCGTTTTTCTTCGAAATTTATTGAAAACGATCAGAAGATTGGATTTTGATGTTTTTTTTAATTCAACGAAAATTACTTGAGTTGCGAAAACGAACGGGGATCGAATGGAATGCAGTTTCATCAAGCAAATAGGGTCAAAATTTAATTACGAATCGTTGCACGTCTTTTAAAAGAGCCAAAACAAACAAAATCGACGGATTCTTTCAGAATGACACAGTCCGTTACGAATCTGCTTGGGCAATTACCAACATCGTCTCCGGAACCTCGGAGCAAACCATTGCAGCAGTTGAGGCTGGTGCAACTGCACCACTGGTCGCGCTCACCCAGCACAACAACACCAAGGTTGCCGAACAGGCTCTCTGGGCTGTTGCAAACATTGCTGGAGACTCGTCGCAGCTTAGAGACCACGTCATCGGTGAGTTGGATTGTATTAGGTAAAGGGAGTTATATAGGGAAATTGCATGCTTGTAGATAAGCTTCATTTTTTCAAATAGGACCACTTCGATTCGCTTGAGGGTAACACCGGGAATGTGCTTTTGTACATTTCAATTCAAACTGGGTTAAAGAAAACGTTCTGGAATAGAAAATTGCAGCATATAAAACTTGCAGAGAATCACGGAGTCGAAGCTTTGATGCGTCTGGTGGACCGCCTTGACTCGCTTGACGACTCATTCGCAAGAAACCTCGCCTGGGCTTACTCCAACATGTGCCGACACAAGTCGCCACACGCACCACTCCCAGTCCTCGCCGCGCTCAGCAACGGTCTCGCCAAGTTGGTGCAGCACAGAGACAAGCAGGTCCGTCAGGACGCTTGTTGGGCTGTCTCCTATCTGACCGACGGTTCTGACGAGCAGATCGAGCTGGCCAGAGCGTCTGGAGTTCTGCCAATTGTTGCTAAGATGCTCGACGAGCCTTCTGAACTTGGACTGCTCGCCCCTGCTCTGCGAACCCTTGGAAACGTGGCGACCGGAAACGATGACCTCACCCAGAGCGTGATTCAACTCGGAACACTCGAGAAGATGATATCGTTGTTCAGCAATGTTAGATCGTCGAGCATCCACAAGGTTAGTCACATTGATGTCATGGTGAATCTAGTGGTGGAATTTCGTCGAAGGAAAACAGACTTGTACCCGAGTCAACAAGGAAAAGGGATTGAAAGTTAATTAAGGCTTCGTAATGTCAAAATTGATGTTTGGGAGAGTTCCGTGTTCTATTCTAAACCACGTTTTTCACGTTTGAATGCGATAGTCTGACCGCGTTGCGCCTAACTTTCTTTTTTCATAGTGAAGAGTCAGGAAAAATGATAACTAACCAAGTTGCACGACGAACATCTCTTGAGGTTGAGACTTTAGCTACCAATATCATGCCACGTCATCAAACTTCAACTTTTAGGAATGCACTTGGCTCATCTCCAACGTAATCGCCGGAACCCAGGAGCAGATCCAGGCCGTCATCGACGCTGGGCTCATTCCATTCCTCGTTGGAATCCTGAAATCGGTTAGTTGGCTAGTCTTATTACTTCCATAACATAATTTTGTAGGGAGAGTACAAGGCCCAATTCGAAGCCTCCTGGGCGGTCTCGAACTTGACTCAAGGAGGAACCGCAGCTCAGATCATGTCTTTGGTCACCGAAGACGCTATCCCAGCCCTCTGCAGTCTTCTCCAACAGAGCAACACGGAGTTGCTGGTGAACGCTCTAGAGACACTCCACTCTATCCTGCAGACTGCACAGAACTCGTAAGTTTCAAACTAAACCTCATAATTTTGCTGTCTCGCCGCATATGGTAATCAGGTTTTGGCGCAGTTGAGTTGGTAATGAAAATAAGTCAAAATGATTAAAAGGCCACGCACTGTGTCATATAAAACGTGTGCGTCATTACGAATCGAATTCAATGCTAATTCGAGTAGAACTACAAGAATCAATAGAAGATATTGTATTTCGCAATGGGTACTGTATATCTCGTTTCTTTGGAGTACTGTACAATAAGAATTGTGGCTAGATGGTTTAGAGTTGGCGGCTCTACACAGAGGTTTCTTCTTTTTTGTAGGATACTGTATCACGATACTGGTGACAAGACGGCGTTGTGGTGGAAACAACACTGTCATATAATGTAAATAATTACAATCTTAACCAAACCAATCTCAGCTACCCTCACACGTACGAAACCATTCGCGACTCTATCGAGGAATGTGACGGTCTGGCTCAAATCGAGAACCTGCAAAGCAATCAGTCAGAGAAGGTAAGAATCCCTCACAAAGATGACTGTTAATCTGCGATTTCCAGATCTACGCCATCTCCTACCGCATTGTCTCTGAATTCTTCGCCGACGACGACGAGAACGTGACGTCGACGTTCAACGAGGAGACCCACGACGAGAATGAACCACCAAAGTGGCAGTTCTAAGCCGCACCAGTCAGCAGCCAACTACAGTATTGTGACAAAATGGTACTCACCTCATTCATAAAATGTAAAGTTTGTCTTACACCCACCGATGAAATTTATAACCTGATGATGACTAACGCTCTCTCCCGGTGTCGAACGGGCTATTGTCGACTACCGTATTTCTCCATATTTTGTTTCACCCTCACAAACCGGTAAAATTTTCAGTTTTGCGTTAACCATGTTGCTGTCCAATGAATATTTATTGATGTTGTTTTCTTCGAATTCGGGGTTCGGTTCCCACCCGGGGCATCAAATTTTTGTACTTTGCAAAAAAAAATCAATTGATTTTCACATCATCTCAATTCCCAACTATACTGTAATTCCTCCGACTGCCTGGAGTATCGTCGTAATTTTGTATTTCTGTCTCGTCGAATCAACTCGATATCATGGAGGTCAAGAGAGTTCGGTTCCTTCACGGGGCACATGATTTTTGCATTTTCCCTTTTTGATCGTCTGGAGAATTTCGTACTCCTGTCTTGTCGAATCAACTCGATATCATGGAGGTCGAGAGTTCGGTTCCTCCACGGGGCCCATGACTTTTGCATTTTCCCTTTTTGATCGTCTGGAGAATTTCGTACTCCTGTCTCGTCGAATCAACTCGATATCATGGAGGTCGAGAGTTCGGTTCCTCCCCGGAGGCACACTAATTTTGCACTCTCGTTTTCTTCTGAAGGGTTCTGTAATTCCTTCATATGACTGTCTGACATCTCTCAAACCTGTGCTATCTCATCGAACAAACTCAATGTTCTTTAAAATTTCGTTCCGGTGACAATTCACACTGCTGATCCGGGATAAATGGATAAATCCGCTCTGCAGCCGCTTTGCCGCCATTTCGTATGGTGTACAGAAGGGCAAAAAACCGATTACGAAGATTGTTTAGAGAAAGAATGTGTACTTTAACTACACAATTCCAGATCCTTTTCATTCCACTAGAAAACGTGGGGGCTTGATGACGTCATCGGCCGAGGTGCCGCCGCCCCAGCTCCTCTGAATCGATTTTAAGACTCACTTCAACTTTTCCCCACCATGTTGCTGATCGCCTTTTTAGGCGTTCTGTCTACAGTTCTAGCAGAAACATCCGACATCCGCATGCCGAATGTCTACCCACAGGTAGGTTAAACATTAACTCTTTGGGTGGTCTGACGAGTTCGCGCACAGACCTCTCTTTACGAAAGGTTGGAAGTAGTCACAAAATAGCATACTTTATCAAAATTGTAGGTCAGAATAATCAGACAGGAAAAGAGTACGGTATTATTCGACAGTTGCCTCTCTCCCAATAATCTTTGTCGATTTACTTAATGTGTCATAAGTCAAATTACTGTATCCTGACGGTTACTGTATCGGAATTGAGTTAGAGTGGAGTGTAGGTCAAAAACTCTTTGAAAAGTAGATTACTGTATCATAAAGGTTACTGTAACACAACACATAGCTTTCTCTAGCTGTAAAAAAATCTGGCCTCCGTAAATCGGTTACTTAGTACTGTAGCAGTTTCGCCTTGAAACACAAGAACGATAAAGTGATGCGCCTTTAATTTCAATGAACTGTAACTAAGAATAATAATTTAAATCCACAAAGATCTAACTGTTCGTTGTGAGAGTCCCGACCCTACCGTACTCATTCTGCAAAATTGAGATTAGAGCGCGTTTGAAAACGGCCATGCTTCTAGCGATATATGTGCACAATTGAGTGGAGCGTAGGTCAAAAAATTCTTTGAAAAGTAGAGTACTGTGTCATGAAGGTTACTGTAGAAACATAGCAGATATTCAGGGTGATGCGTATTACTGCACATCCGTCGAGATGAGTGGCGATACTGTGTACCTCAGTAAGTATACGGTATTTATTGATTTATCGATTTTTTCTAGCCGGATTCGAAGCCCTTCAGAAAGGAAACGCTCACCACATTCTTCTCTTCGGTTGTGAAGAGCCTGGAAGTGATGAATTGGTTTGGTAAGATTTTTGGGGAAAGTTATGGACCCGCGAAAGAAATGAGCCAAATTTGGTTTTCATGGCCTAGTGGGGAAAGCGCATGACACAAAATTTGTCGTCCCTGGATCGGATCCAACACACAGGATGCTTTTTTTGCGTGGAAGAGGTGTCCTTTCCTCTTTTCATTAATTGTATAAGTCAACCGTCAAATTTATGGATAACATTTTCAGGGACTGCGGTGAGATGAGTAAGCCTGCAGATGGTCTGCAGAGAGCTCCAACCTGTGCGAGCAAGCCGGATATTGTATACGCATGGGCTCTGGATGCACCGGCTCTGAAACTTCCAGAAGGTGTCGCGTTCCGTGTTGGCGGTGACACCAATATTCGCCATCTTGTTATGCAGGTGAGAGAGAGAGAGAGAGAGAGAGAGAGAGAGAGAGGAGAGAGCGAAAGAGAGAGAGAGAGGGGAGAGAGCGAAAGAGAGAGAAAGAGAGAGAGGGAGAGAGAGAGAGAGAGAGAGAGAGAGAGAGAGAGAGAGAGAGAGAGAGAGAGAGAGAGAGAAATATTCCAGGTTCACTACATGAAAACAGAAGAAGCTGAAGACACCACAGGAATCAAGATAACCCATACCGATGAAGAACAGCCAAAGACAGCAGCCACCATGCTCTTGGTGACCGGTGGACTGCTTCCCGCCAAGACCACCGGTAAAGACCACCATGGTGGATAAATCCTAAACACCAATCGCAGAATCATTCGAAACCGCCTGTGTCATTGAGGAAGATGTTGAGATTCACCCATTCGCCTATCGTACACACACTCACAAGCATGGAACTGATGTTGCTGGGTACCTTGTGCAGGAGGTATGAAGTGATTTTAACTACAGTAAAAAAAACATTTTGACCTACTAGGAGAGAAGGGTCCTCGAAATCACAAGTCCCGCGAAACCCGCGGCGGGTCGGTTTCAGTCAAAGTATTTAAAGCCGATTTTGACCAGATGTGAAAAGTGACCTTAACTAAAGTAACAAAAATTTTGACCTACTAGGAGAGAAGGTTCGTCGAAATAGCGAATTCAGCATCACTTACCATAGTTATTATTTTTCAGGATGAGAAGGGAGACGATCACTGGACCCTTCTGGGACGTCGAAACCCACAACTACCACAGATGTTCGTGCCGATCGACAACTCTTCAATCGTCATCAGACAGGTTTATCTTCTTTCTTCTCGGGAAAATTTTTCCCTTTCTCTCTCCCTCTCTCACGGTCAGAAAATTTCGTTCAGGGTGACATGCTGTCTGCAAGATGCGTATTGAAGAACGACGAAGATCGTGACATCGAAATGGGAGCAACTGGAAACGATGAAATGTGCAACTTCTACCTCATGTACTGGGCGGAAAACGATAATGTGAGATTTCTCTCTCTTTCTCTCTCTCATCTCTCTCTCTCTCTCTCTCTCTCTCTCTCTCTCTCTCTCTCTCTCTCTCTCTCTCTTTCTCTCTCTCTCTTTCTCTCTCTCTCTCTCTCTCTCTCTCTCTCTCTCTCTCTTTCTCTCTCTCTCTCTCTCTCTCTCTCTCTCTCTCTTCTCTCTCTCTCTCTCTCTCTCTCTCTCTCTCTCACTCTCTCTCTTTCTCCCTCTCTCTATCTCTCCCTCTCTTTCTCTCCCTCTCTCTATCTCTCCCTCTCTTTCTGTTTCTACTCAAATTTTTCAGGTAATGCTCGACAACACTTGCTTCTCTCCAGGAGCACCAAACTACAGATGGACCAGTGAGGCGGGTCTCAACAACATTCCACAGTAACCACCGAAACCATCACCATAATTTCTCCAAACTGTGACCTTAACATCATTCTTGCGGGCTGCGAACGAATAAAGATTTTTATGTGTTATGCGATATGATGCTACTCATTTGGCTGCACCATTGTTAGCGTTATTTGGATACGGTATCCAAAAGGGAATAAAAACGTGGAGACATGAAACTTTATTTCGAGGTGGGAATTCAAAATGCTCAGTAAATCTTCGACCTAGCCTTCGGTTACTGTATCGAGAATGGAATAAAAACGTGGAGACGTGAAAGTTTATTTCGAGGTGGGAATTCAAAATGCTCAGTAAATCTTCGACCTAGCCTTCGGTTACTGTATCGAGAATGGAACAAAAACGTGGAGACGTGAAAGTTTATTTTAAGGCGGGATTTCTAAATGCTCAGTAAATGTTTGACCTAGCCTTCGGTTACTGTATCGAGAATGGAATAAAAACGTGGAGACGTGAAAGTTTATTTCGAGGTGGGAATTCAAAATGCTCAGTAAATGTTTGACCTAGCCTCTGGTTACTGTGGGGACATGATGGGATACGATAAGACAGGAGGAGATATTATTTGGTCATGCCCAGAGTCGAACTACAATTTGGTCCTATACAAAAAACATGAAAGCATTTTGCCCCACGTGCGATTTAATGGAACATCGAATCATTCCTTCGCGTTGAAAGGTGGAGATGAGGTTGGATCCAACAATTTCGTTCTTCGCGTTCCTCTTCTACAATGGTCTGCTTGCTTCATGTGATCTGGAAAGTTTGCGCTCTTGGAATTACGTTATAGGTGAGTTTGTTACTGTATAATGAACGATAATCCATTTTTCAGGTCCAAGTTCTGCGTTGAGTGGAGTTTCCCCAGTAATCAATGCTTTGCGCCACTTCGTTCTCTGTTCCAAGGACAAGCCATGTAAGAAGGGCGTAGAGTTTTGTGGAAATCCTATTCCTGAATACCAAAAAAAGAGCAAGGACGAGTTCTTCTGCTATCCACGTTAGTTGTTCTTGATTCTTGCCTGACGAAAAAGGTCGTTTCAGTTGATCCTTACTATCGCATACATCGAACATGGCGTAGGTGTGAGCATAAAGGTAAGGCGTGTAGGTGAGGAGAGAGAGAGAGAGAGAGAGAGAGAGAGAGAGAGAGAGAGAGAGAGAGAGAGAAAGAGAGAGAGAGAGAGAGAGAGAGAGAGAGAGAGAGAGAGAGAGAGAGAGAGAGAGAGAGAGAGAGAGAGTGAGTGAGAGAGAGAAAGATAGAGAGAAAGAGAGAGAGGTAGAGAGAGAGAAAGATAGAGAGAGAGAGAGAGAGAAAAGGTCGTACTACATGTTCTTTCAGATGAATGTGACCCCACGCAGATCTGCTCCGTTGAGGCTGGGACTCATACGCTTCCAGATGATTGGATCAAGTCGTGTGTAGACGTTAGGTGCACAGAAGGAGAAACAATTGTGAATCAACAAAAGTATTGCCCCCATAACCCGGATATACAAAAAAGAAGCAAGGCAACGGGAAAGTCGGAACATTGGTTCAGGTACACCTGTTGTAGCCATGTTATGAAACGTCAATCTCAGATACGAGCAGTTCTTCAAACTCGACAACAACGATATACCATTGTGTTGTAACGGTGAGCAAGAGTATCAGATGTTGATAGAATACTGCTTCAGTGCAACTTCCTGACCACACCTGTGAGAAAGATCAACATCCTGTCTCATTTCATCTGTCGTCCTACACCAACTACGATTGTACCACATCGGACCAATGCAAAACACTGAATTTTGGAAAAAACGTATTGCGAGAAGGGACCTACAGCTGTGGAAAGGGCAAAATCTGCTGCGAAGCCAACGACGACCCTTGTCCGGGGAACAACGTGAAGACTGCTACGGAGAAGAAGTGTAGTGGAGACGGGGACTGCGACGAGAATGGGTACTGCTGGAACTGGAGGTGTTGTCCACAAGGTAGGTCTGCATCAAGTCGTTACAAAACCATTTTCAGAGATTCCAAAGGGACCATATTGTCTGGCAGATGCAAACAATGGTGTTGCGGGTAGACTTCCCTATTTTAAGAGGCCTTCCGGTAAGTTTTTGAGCCTAATAATTACAATAATTTCTCAGGTCAGTGGTGCTTTCTGGGAGAGAAGAATGTTTTCGGTGAACCCCACTCGTTCGTCCAAGACAGCTCTGACGGTTGTCCTGAGAACTTCCTTCTGGCCCATATCAACTCTGGTATTACCTGTGTATTAGACCCATTCGTAGGTTCGTGCGTTTAATAGTTATATTGATCAAGTTGCAGATCGATAAAAAGACTCTTATTGATAGTAAAGCGCAGAAAGTCAGAGATCTCGACTACTTGTTGAAACATCGTGAGCAGAATGAGAGAGAGAGAGAGAGAGAGAGAGAGAGAGAGAGAGAGAGAGAGAGAGAGAGAGAGAAAGAGAGATAGAAAGAGAGAGAGAAAGAGAGAGAGAAAAAGAGAGAGAGAAAGAGAAAGAGAGAGAGAGAGAGAGAGAGAGAGAGAGAGAGAGAGAGAGAGAGAGAGAGAGAGAAATTAAGAATGTATTGATGGTCGCCCACCAAGTGGGACATGCAAGATATCGTCTGATTGTGACGGCGAGTGCGCTCAGCCATCTCCTACAAGTTCTGAGCGGTTCTGCTGTTGTAAGTTAAAACATGTACTGGCCGAACATTCTCCACTTCAGCAAGAAGTTACTGTGACGGGTCATATCTACCAAACAGCAAAAAGGCAGAGGATGTACCTTGGAAGGACACATTCAATGTTTACAGGGTAACGTTAACGCTGACCTACGTTTGAAAGTGTATCATGGTTCTTGCTAGAATTCATTAATTAGAATTATTATGTAAACTTTTTGAGTGGCCCCACTTTTTTTCGATATGGTTACGATAGGGAGTGGGAGAAACCCAAGTGATCGTAGAGTCGATGGAAATTGGACCGGGGAATCCCACAGCGACTTGAATTCGTCATAGAATCATCGCATATTTCTATAAAAGCAGTTAGTTCTCGCTACGCTCAGAGCCCCGTTTTTCACTACAAAATCACATATTCGGACTTTTTAATTGAAAAAAGTGATTTTTAGAGGCAAGGTCTTCGCTATTTCTCTCTTTTCTGGTCTCTCTCACACTCTCTCTACCTCTCCTTTTCTACTGCTCTCTCTCTCTCTCTCTCTCTCTCTCTCTCTCTCTCTCTCTCTCTCCCTCTCTCTCTCTCTCTCTCTCTCCTCGCTGCTTGCTTTCACACTCCCTGTACAATCCAAACACAGCAAGAACTAATGCAAGTCGGTCCCCTTGTTCTAATATTAATATGATTATGATTATATTATTATTATTATATACATACATACATATCTGTTTCAGCCTATAGTGAACGGTGAATGCAAAGACGGATTCGAACCAGGAACGTATGCATATAGTCATAGTCCAACATGCTGTCGTAAGTCTTGTTTCACTACTGTTTTCATTAATATTTGCAGCGAGACCCTACTCGATACTGACACATACACGAGTCAAAAAAGATCTACCGCTGATGGATGGGGATAATGTGAAACAGTGTGTCTCCAACCCTTGCGATGCCAATGAATATTGTTTTCCCGTCCACAATCCGTTTTACGATGACGGTGTTGACGAGGACATGAGATTTTGTTATTTTTGTAAGTTTTCCTATCTGTTGTAACGTCGTGTTCTTGGTGAAGAGCTTTTATTGAGAAGTGAATTATGATGACAAAGACTCGGTATATAAACATACCCTGGAGGGGGCGTGGCCATGAAAAGGTGGAGCCACCGGGATAAACATAACCAAACTAGACATGGAAACGAGGTAGGTCAAATACGAGTCAGGTCAAAAAGTTAACTATGCGAGTTACTGTAGTTCACTCGCAACATCTTCTTCTGTTCACTGAACATCATAGGTGCGGTTGTCGGGCTCCATGGAGAGTCGGCGAACTGTGTGTCGGGTACGTCTTGATCGATGGCGTGCTGGTGATGTCGTTGTTGCTCGTGCATGACCGGATGCGTTGACCCATGGAGACTGTGCGGAGGTTGTCGGTTCGGCGTGGTCAGTTGGTGGGGAGCTGGATGGTTCTTGTTGTTGTCAGTTCCTCCGGTTCCAACTCGAATTCTTGCAGAAGAGCGTTCTGGTTTCCTCTTCTTCGTCGTCTCAGCTGGCTCTTATGACGACGGACGATGGCTCCGTCCATGTCGATCTGGTACATAACGGCTCCCAGTCGGCGTTTGATGATGGCTGGTGTCCAAGTTGTTTTGTTCGAGCGGAAGTCCTTTGCGTAGACTGGCTCGTTGATGTGGAAGTCGCGAAGTCTAGTACCATGGTGCTTGTTGAACTGTTGTTCCATCCTGTTGTTTCTCTGTCTAGATACAGTGTCAGTGAGTGGTCTCAGCAGGTCCTGGGGTGTTCTTGTAGTACGTCCCAGGAAAGCTTCAGCTGGTGTTGACTGGTTCGGGGCGGCTTGACATGGTGTTGATCGGTAGCACTCGAGAAAAGTCTGGAGAGCTACGGCTGCTGGTTCATCTGACATGTTCTTTAGTCCTCGTTTGAACATGTCGACGAATCGTTCGGCTTGTCCATTTGACTGCGGACGGTACGGCGACGTGCAAACGTGGTCGATTTCTCTGGATTTGCAGAAGGCTTCGAACGTGGCGGCGGTGAACTGCGTCCCATTGTCAGTGACCAAAGTTGTCGGGTTTCCAAACTGTGCAAAGATCTTCCTCAGGACGTCGATAGTCGCTTGTGTGGAAATCGTCTTCATTGGGGTGAATCTCAGGCCATTTCGAGTAGGCGTCGATAATGACCAAGTAGTAGAGACCGTTTACGGGTCCAGCGTAATCAGCATGAACTCGTGTCCATGGTGCGGTAGCGGCAGGCCATGTGTGTACGTGTGGGTCGATTGGGTCCTTGGCGGCGTTGTTGTTGTACGGTACTGGTCGGTTTTTGCGGCATACAGGTTTTGCATCGGGCTTGAGCTGGCGGCGAGCTCGTGTAGTCGTGCGGTGTCTCAAACCGTCTCGGAAGGTATCAGCGTGCGTCTTCCTCAGGTTTTCTTCGGGCTGGCTGCGGAGTTGGGAGTCGTTGAACTGATCAGTTCGTTCGGTCGTGATGACGTTGATCTCTCCAAGTGCAGTCTTCAGTTTCGGGTTGACCAGAATCCATTCCAAACCAAGGAGTGTCTTCGTGTTTGCCACATGACAGGTATCTTCGGCAAGTACTCCATCGATGATAAACTTGCAGTGGAAGCTTCCTGTGACTGGGATCGGGGTCCCATTTGCTGAGCGTAGTGTGATGGTCGGTCTCTTCAGCTGCGGCTTGTTCTTCAGTCTCTTCCAGTCGGCCTGACTGAGAAGAGTGACATCGGCACCAGTGTCGAGCTGCATGCTGATCTCGGTCCCGTTGATACGAACTTTCTTGAAGATTCGGCTTGCTCCATGGCTGCAGTTGACAACATGAACTTGACGTCTTCTACGGCAGAACTTCATGAAGTGTCCCTTCTGGCCACAATTGTGACAACTGTGTGGACAGTCCTTCCTCCAGTGGTTTTCATGGCAAACTGGGCACGGAGTCGGCGGATGACTGCTTGCGTCTCGGACTGGACTCTGACGTTGTTGTGGCTCGGAGAGGTCTGTGGTGCTTGGTGCGTGCTGACGACGATTGCGGTTGTTCGGTGCGTGCTGACGGCTGTTGTCGGTGACTGCTAGAACTGCGGTGTCATGACCTATCATCTTGACTTCTTCTCTGGACCTGAGTGTCTGCTGGACGGTGTCGAGAAGTTGTACGAGAGTGATGTCTGGCCTCTCCTCCATTGTACGGACAGCTAGCTGGCGGATTGGCTCGTGCTTTTGTTCGCGGAATGCGCAGACCCATGTCAGGCATTGGAACTGGTCTTCGGTCATCTCGCGCCAACGAGATGAGTTGATTGCGGACTTCAGCTTGGCTGTGAACTCCGTGAGCGGCTCGTCGTTGTACATGATCTGCTGCACGGCAAAGCGGCGGGCAAAGAGTGTCTTTTCGGGATCAAACAGCAAAGTGCATCCGCTTTCTGGATCCGGCTGGAACGTTGGTAGACGGGCAGCGAGCGTATCGATTGGATCGATAGGTCTTGACGAGGTGCTGGACGTGGCGCGGTTTTATGACTTCTTGAAGCATCTTCCGGTACGCGGCATTTTCGTCCATTGCTTTTTTCAGCAGATCCAAGGTTTCTGCATGATGAGGGTCTTCTCGGGGTTGACGTGACATTGTTCATCTCATCCTGATCGCCAGTGTTGTAACGTCGTGTTCTTGGTGAAGAGCTTTTATTGAGAAGTGAATTATGATGACAAAGACTCGGTATATAAACATACCCTGGAGGGGGCTTGGCCATGAAAAGGTGGAGCCACCGGGATAAACATAACCAAACTAGACATGGAAACGAGGTAGGTCAAATACGAGTCAGGTCAAAAAGTTAACTATGCGAGTTACTGTAGTTCACTCGCAACACTATCGGAATCTCATATTCCACGTGAATAAAGCCTAGTCATCAAAGCACGTTCCAGACCCAATTCTACCCGGTTCGGACACTCCCATTTCAAAGCTCAGCTTCTGCAATGACGACAGTAAATTGACGACGAATCTTCAATAGAAAACTTCGATTTTAGGTGACTGTGTTGGCAGCGGAGACAAGATATGTTATCATGGGTTTCGTACAGAGAACAACCAACCCACCGGACTCTGTGGTGAAAGTATGAACTATTTTAGTCAATAAGTGACGGTGATAAATTCAGAACACAATATCATATGCGACAGAACAGGGATGATTGTTGATGACAAGGCACCGGTGAGATAGAAGAAAAGAGTTTGAAGAAAGAGAGAGAGAGAGAGTCTTTGTAGATTCCAACGAATGGGAAATGCCAAGAGGATCACGAAATCGGAAGGAAATTAGACAAAGCTACTCAAACCAGTGTCTCCAAGGACCCTATCTGTTGCGGTGAGAGAAATATCACATGATCGACAGCAAGAAACCTTTCAGAGATGCCGTTTTCTCATGTCACATTTGCCCTTGGGATGAAAGACATACCGGTGATTGAAAGCGGGTCGTACAAGCAGTGCACCAAAGGCGGTGCCGAATGTCAGTCTGACAAAGAATACTGTGGCACCGCTCACAATTCGTTCTTCGATGATGGAATCGATTCGGAAGTGTTATTTTGTTATCAACGTTTGTCTTTTTTTCAAACTCTCTGATATTTAAATTTTCAGTTCCAACGTTCCCTTCCAACTGGGGTTTGACTGTCACTTCTCTAACCATTTGCAAGACGGATGGTAGGCCGATCTAGATTACATCATATCACTCTTTTTCAGCTGATTGTGAGAATAATGACATTTGTGTTATGGCAGCCGGTACTTCTGATGGCGTTTGTGCCGAGTTCAAGTGCAGAAGAGGAAAGGCATCACGATCGAAAGTTGGATATGCATGCAAGAAGCACGCCGATTGTGTTGGAAATGACGGCCAACAACAGCAGATGGGTCTCACAGGAAAGACGGCTAATTACTTCCCGTTCGTTTTAAGCTGGAACGAAAATTTAAACAAAACTTTAGGGTTTCTTGCATCACGAAAGTTGACCAAGTGAGCATTGGAATCTGCTGCACTGGTAAGACATCAACGTCGTTCAGCGAAAGAATCATTTCAGAAGAATTACCCGAAGACGTATGCGAGTATGGCGGTGAACCTGTGCTCAACAAGGACGGAACGAAGATTGTCTGCGGAAGGGATCTCACCATCTGTGAGGTGCAGACAACAGAGAACAGATCAGATATCCGGTGCGGTCCCAAGGGGCTATGCTGCAAGTCGCCCAGCTATTCGCGATGCCCGGTGTCATACATGCCGACGAGCGAGGAGAAGACCTGCAAAAAGAGTGAAGATTGTGGTAACAATGGTCATTGCACCGGTGGTGTGTGTTGCCCTAATTGTGAGTTGAGACTTTTGAAATAAAAAGGAAAGAGTATTGCAGATTCACTAGAACGTCCTTACTGTGCAAGCGGAAAGTACGACCGAGCGGATCTGAAGTATATGACCGTGGACTATTATTTCGACACCAACGGTCGATTGTGTCTAGCCGGTGCAAGAAACAGCCTGGGCGAACAACACTCCATCGGCCAGAGTTGCTCCTCGAAGTGAGTACAATTCTGATTCTCCTCACTTTTCTCTTTCAGCTCAACCTGTCCGCAAGGTCAATTTTGTGTCTTTCAAGGTACTACGGGCGAAGAGAAGTGCTACTCAAATCCTTTTGTAGGTTTCGTGATGTTTTCGCGTTTGAACTATCTGTTTTAGAGAGTGGCTACTACTAATTTGTCTCGTCTATTGATCATTGGTTTTGCTGTTGGATCTGTCGGCTTTGGAGTCCTAGCTGTCATCTTCTTAGCACTAAATTACGAGAAGAAAATATGGTGTTAAACTAAATTGAATTCTTTGTGCTTATAGCTTCTCAAAATAAATTTTTTCATCAGATGATTGAGACTGTCCCTGTCTCCCTTTTGGTTTTTATACCATTGCTACTCAATGGTACTTAGTTATGACACGTTCAATGAATGTTCGACCTAGCCTCTGGTTACTGTATCGAGAAAAGAATAAAAATGGTATTTTGTGAAAGTTAAACAAAACTACCGTAGGTTCTCGCTGACCCCTGACTATGAGCGATTACTACCATATCCGAGTTTTCTTTAATTACAGTATGAAATTAAACTCCGCGTGTTAATTGACTGAAAAGACTCTTAAAATGAGGAAATCATTACTTTATTGCACATAAAAATGGATGTGGAACATTATGTACAATTACCGTATGTTACATGGAAGAAAAATTAGTTAGCTTGCTCATTCTGTGTCAGAATATACTCCATGGCAGCTTCAAGGTTTCCACCGCTCATCTGAACAAAATCTTTTTTGAAAAGTGAATTTTCAATCATTTTTACAGCAGAGTAGTGAATCTGATAGATATTAGAATTATTTACGAGGTTCTTTCATAAAATCAAAATTATTAATTAATACAGTAACGTTAAAGACACGTTCAAACACCAAATCTAATATCCTGCGCAGCGCAGTTATAAATTCAAACTTTTTGCACGTTTTCGCGCATACAGAACCTATCACATATCGTTAAATTAGAAAAAAGGCCCTTTTTTCAGAAACATGATTTTTTTCACAAAATTGTTTTTTCATAGAACAAAAGCGAAACATCATTCGCTCGACCAATCGCATGGGCTCAATAGCTCAAAACTACATTTTTCCTGGGTTTTTGGGCCACAACTCTAAAACCGGGTCGGTTCCGCAATTTTTGAGACTGGTTCTATCGTCTTCAGCGTATTTGAAAACCTAGGAGATAAGTCAGACTTTCCAATTTCATGGTGTCTTGGTAGCATTCCCATGTGAGTAAGAAGATTAATATGAGAACCGTTAAAAAAAAGATTTTCTCTTCCAATATTAATTTTGCAGCAAGAGACTACTGAAAAATTGAGGGAAAGACTTCTGGAGAATTTTCTAAAATCTTGAAGCTTCTCGAAAGTGAATGAAAATAAACAATTCCAAAGCAGATTCACCATCTTTCTGGTGGAACACTCGTTTTTACCAACTCAAAGAAATTGTTTGTTAAAATTCGAATAAAGTCCTTAAAGTTCTTATTTAACCGGAACACAATTTCTTCGGAGTAAACCTTATTCGATTTCGCCATTACAAAATCAAAGGTACAGTATTCAAATGTCAGTGTTACTGTAGAAATGACATCTTTCACATTACATACAAAATCAAAGGTACAGTATCTAAATGTCAGTGTTACTGTAGAAATGACATCTTTCACATTACATACAAAATCAAAGGTACAGTATCCAAATGTCAGTGTTACTGTAGAAACGACATCTTTCACATTACATACAAAATCAAAGGTACAGTATTCAAATGTCAGTGTTACTGTAGAAACGACATCTTTCACATTACATAAAAAATCAAAGGTACAGTATCCAAATGTCAGTATTACTGTAGAAATGACATCTTTCACATTACATACAAAATCAAAGGTACAGTATTGAAATGTCAGTGTTACTGTAGAAATGACATATTTTACAGTACAAAACATACCTGAAGCGCTTCCAAGTTTCTCGACTCATCACCAAATCCAAACTCCAACATTGTGGCCAGTTGCTCGGCGTAAATGCTTCTCAGTTGAGTCACCATTTGTGGCTGGACATATTGCTGTTGCTGTACTGGTGGTGGTTGGTGAGTGGGCGGGGCTTGTGCCATTGGTGCCATTGGTGCTGGCGGAGCCGCTCCTGGGACTTGGAAGGCTGACGCTAGAGCCTGAACTTTTATATGAAACTTTGATCTAATAGATCTCGATTCGACAAGAAGAAACGTGTTTTATCATGGTAAATCAGAACATTTCGTTTTGCGGAAAAACATCAGTTTGGCGACCAAACTGGAAAGAGTGGTACGTTATTTTTGATATTATAATTTTTCAAAAGCCCTCAACAAAACTGTTAAATCTGCGACGGGATACCTTGAAATACAAGAACGATTCACGTAATGAGCCTTCAATTTCAGAATGGACTGAAAGTAAGAATAATAGTTTGAATCCACAAAGATCTAACTGTTCGTTGTGAGAGTCCCGACCCTACCGTACTCATTTTGCGAAATTGAGATTAGAGCGCGTTTGAAAACGGCCATGCTTCTAGCGATATATGTGACAACTTTTTCGTTACACGAAATATTTTAGAATTCACGAATGTATTAACTAAAACTCACTCTCTGCAGAACATCCGCAGTAATGTTTTCCCCGAACGGCGGCCGGACGTTTCCACTCACGGACGCCGCTGGAACCGGCATGCGTGGTGGGCGTGGAAGACGGGGACGGCGCTGGCGAAGATCCATCAAGCCCGAGCTTGGGGACTGAAACATGCTTTTTCAGTGAACTTTTTATAAATCCCACGAAAACTTTTTTTAATGAGTGAAAACTTCTTTTTTTCAATTCATTGTCAAAATTGACATTTTAGAAGCTCGAAGATAGAAATCTACTGCAGCTGTTATAGTTATATTTTATTTTTAAAAACTCACACTGAAGACTTCCTCAATTATTCTTTTCACAGTTTCAACAAGGACAGGTTGACTTCTAACCCATTGAAGAGCATTCTCGTCCTGAATGTTTTTCATTTTGAACCATAAAAATAAGAAAATTGAAAAAAAAATACCTGCTCGCCGAAAATTGCCGCTACCAAGTCACAGTCTTTAGCGATTCTCAATGCTATTGGATCAGATCTAAGCTAAATCTGATGATTTTAGTATAGATTTAACAATTAAAATTACCTCCGGTCTCTTTTTGAACTGATTACGGGCGAATACACCCATCTCAAGCGTGTCTTGGAACTCTTTTCCTTGCTGAATATGAATTTTCATTGATAAAAGTAAAGTAAAACCCCGAACGGCTGTCGATCCATAGTCTCAACGCAATGTTGGATGAATCTGATTTTCTCGTCCAATTGTTCATCAGACAATTTCTGGAACATTAAACCTCGGAGCATTCTTTTTTTAAACTGACCACAATTGGTTCACTCGCAACGGTTTTCTGGATGATTCTGATACAGTCGCCTTTGCGAACACTATCCAGTGAAGTCAGAATCAGGCCACTCTTGGTCAGTTCTGTAAAATTGATTTCACTTTTAAAAATATGAATGATCACCATAATTGGTAACATCCTCGCAACCCAAGATTCTCGAAATCAACTGCGATGTAGACAATCCGCTGATTTCTTGCGAATCGACTTGTTGAACAGTGGTTTTGAAGTAAACTTTCAGCATCCTAAACAAAAATAGGTTTTAAATGTTCCAAATCTATTGAGTTTCATAACGTATAATTTAGATTGTCGTCTGAATAAGGAATGGGAGGAAGAAGAAAAATTAGAAAAAAGAAAATAATTACGCGGAGGATGGTCGAGCTTTTCAGTAATGAAAAACTTCGGACGGAGGGAAACATGCCCTCCGGGCAATTTGAATGTGGACCGGGAGTTTAAACTCAATTTTTCGAAATTTCAAGAATTTTCAACTTTTCAGAGAAAACGATTATGAACTGTTCAAAAAGTGAGTTTTTCTTGTAACTTTTTGTGTTCAGATTATATTTCTCTTCACGGTGAGTATTTCTGTTCGATTCATTAAAAATCCAATGCAAAAGTTTATTCGTGTAGAGTACAATTGTGAATTACATCGTGATAGGTCGTTCAAAATTGGCGGTAAAAAAGCTTGCAAAGCGCAACGTAGTTAGTAAGCAGAAAGCATCAAATGGGCAGCGTGACGGCAACTGGGTAGTAGATCGATGAATTGTGGGGAAAAGTAGATTCTCTGGTAACGACGGTTCTCATGGATACTGTAGTCCGGGTACTGTAGGAATGGAGCGATGTATTCGAGACCCGACGCACGACCCTTCCAGTAGAGTTGTTGGTTTTGATGACTGAAAGTTTATCATTGATGGGAGCCTTCAGTGTTCATTTGATTAGCCTGTCCTATGTGAGTAAATTAGAAATTTGTATAGTTCACACCTAGGCAAAGGAAAAAGACAATAAAACCGCTTCGCAACCGCTTTGCGGGCCTCCGCTTTCATTTTCGAAAGTGTTTTTTTTTCCTTTAATGAATGTTTACTTGACATAATGAACGTTGCAGACTGTTCCCAACAATAGTTTCACCTACTTCGAACGTTTTTCCGTTACGATTTTTGAATCTGGGATGAAAAAAATTAGGAAAAGTAAAATTTTTGAACTACAGTAACTGAAATTTGATCTACTCTATCGCTTTTCTTTGCTTACACTTTTCAACTGCGTTTGCCGCGGTGTGTAGTTTGTGTACTTTTCCGCGCATCGCATGAGCGAAGCGAGGGTAACATAACAGACATCCAGAACTTTGTAGGAAAGTTTATGTGGAACCGAAAATTCTACTCAGTATAACACTTGCTACACACCGAGCTAAAGGTGATCGTTATCGATTAGACGCGTTGCACGCATTGGACGAAAATTCGCTATAGAGCGCGTTCGAACATCAATATTTTTTATCCTTTTCTTCTATTTTTCTTATGTTAACGAATTTGTTTCGACGATTGCTATTGGAAAATTGCAAATCATGTAACTTCTCTTTGTAACTAGCTTTTTATCATGAATTTTGAGAAAACATCAGAGAAAAAAGTTTTTTTAACTACAGTAACCGTAATTTGATCTACAGCGGTGCAGGATTTACGAATAGGAGGAGTTTGTGCTCGCTGCTTATTGGTCGCCTCCCCTCCCTGTTTGATCCGACACTTTTTCACTGGCGCGATGTGTGCTATCAAATTATGAAGGCTGTGTGATGTTCTAGATGCTGCTCTCGATCACCGCTACATATTTTATAGATTTTCCAAGCGAACACTAAACGAATTTCATAAATTGCAAGGTTTCATTGATCGTGTAGTTACTGTACCTACCGTAAGGTATCCGTCGGCACTGTGTAGGTTCTCTTCTTCAGTGGAGCCAATGGTGGCTCTGAAGTTGCCCTGTTCTGCATTGGAATGCGTGGGGTTGAGACTCTGTGAGAATACATTATCACGGTGGAACGTATCGATACCTGTAATGTCTATCCTTCTCCACTAGCCATTCTCCTTGTCTTGGATTGTAAGACTTGTGAGGTGACAGGTCATAGTCGATAGATCTGTTTCTGAATACGATTGTTTTGTTGGGATCTTGTAAAAACCATGTAGAGTGTTGAGTTTTCTGTACAATGTCTCATAACTTAAGACATTTATGTCTGTTCACACGGATTAGTCGTAAAAGTAGGCGAAGAAAGGGGCGGTACCATCAAATCAAGAACAATGGGCTAACCCTCTATAGATACAGATACTCGGAGCGATAAACGTGTTCATGGATTAGGTATATATCGAACTTTGCACCGCAATTTCTAGATAAGCAATAAAGTGGGCGGAGAAAAGGGCGGTACCAGCAAATCAAAAACGAAAAGCTAACCCTCTGTTGATGCAAAGACTTGGAGCGATAGACGTGTACATAGACTTCTCCCTGAACGTTCCCAAATGAGGTGTGTACATTTCATCGTAGCGAGAGTGACGTGCGTGGTTCATGTTGCTGGTGACGTCGTTGAACCTGAAATTCAGGGTTGTGTAAAATATGTTTTTATAGTGAGAAATTAAGTGAAGCCAATGCTTTTACTATTTTTGCCGGAATCGAATGAATTAGTTGAATAAGTTTAAAGATTCCTATTGCGATAAGGTTTCTATAACCTCTAACATGAGTTTCAATTTAATAAATCGAGTTACCAAACGCTTATTAGATACCATAAACACAATTAAATATATAATTCAATAAAATTGCATTTTCCTGTAGTTTTAGCAATTTTTTTTCGTGAAATCGAATATTTTATCGGCCTTGAAACCGGAAACGATCAGATTTCTGTGTCTGACTTGTAGAACTTAGCGAGTTACGAAAGCCGAACACACTGCGGATCAGTGATGAGTAGCCGCGCTGCAACCGCTTTGTAAGGTTCCGCGGAGCGCACTTACCTCATTATTTTATTTTCGAATATTTTTGCTAATTTTCAAAAACCTGTTCTCCCCGGTTTTTTACCTATATAATCGTTTACCCATTTCAAACATTTTACCGTTACGATTGTGACTCAAAGGAAAGAAAAATAAATTTTTTTGAAATACAGTAACTTAAATTTGATCTACTATGTCGATTGCCCCGCCCCTCACCTAGGCACAGGCGCACTTACGTCATTATTTCATTTTGGGATACTTTTTCTAATGATTATACCCAATTCATCTTTATAAAGTTCTCGGACTATAGATCTTTATGAAGATTGACTCACACCTAGGCACAGGCATAAGACAATATATAACCGCTTCGCAACCGCTTTGCCGACCTCCGCTTTCATTTTCGAAAGTGTTTGTACTCCAATAAATGTTTCACGTGACATAATGAACGTTGCGGTTTTCTAATACTGGGATGAAAAAAGTGGGAAGAATAAAAATTTTGAACTACAGTAACTGAAATTTGATCTACTCTATCGACTTGCTTTGCTTACATTTTTCACACATCTAGCAAAAAGTCTGACCGACTTCAAACGCGCGCCAGTCGCATTTTTTGTAAAATGAGTACGGTAGGCCTACCCTAGGAGTCGGGACTCTCACAACGAACAGTTAGATCTTTGTGGATTTAAATTATTATTCTTACTTTCAGTCCATTGAAATTAAAGGCGCATTACCCTATGGTTCTTGTGTTTCAAGGCGAAACTGCTACAGTAATAAGTAACCGATTTACGGAGGTCAGACTTTTTTACAGGTAGAGGAAGCTATGTGCCCCGTCCCTTTCTTTGCTTACAACTTTCAACAGTGGTTACCGCAGTGTGTTGAACCCCAACCCCACCGATTCAATCTCAACAATGTTGTTCCTTCCCCGTTGCCTGTTGTTAGTTTGAGGGGGTGCAAAAATCAATCAACGAGCATATGTTTCTCATCATGCGGCTGTTGTTAGAATCAGCTATTTTTTTTCAATCTGATCATTGACTTCAGTGATACACACTGCACATATATCGCTAGAAGCATGGCCGTTTTCAAACGCGCTCTAATCTCAATTTTGCAGAATGAGTACGGTAACTCTCACAACGAACAGTTAGATCTATGTGGATTCAAATTATTATTCTTACTTACAGTTCATTGAATTTAAAGGCGCATCACTTAATCGTTCTTGTGTTTCAAGGCGAAACTGCTACAGTAATAAGTAACCGATTTTCGGAGGTCAGACTTTTTTACAGGTAGAGAAAGCTGTGTGCACTGCGGCAAACGCAGTTGAAAAGTGTAAGCGAATCAAATCAATAGAGTAGATCAAATTTTAGTTACTGTAGTTCGATAAATTTACCTTTTTTCATCCAAATCGTAACGGAAAAGTGTTTGAAATAGGTAAAACTACGGTTGGGAACAGTCCGCAACGTTCATTATGTCTAGTGAAACATTAATTAAAGTGAAAACACTTTCGAAAATGAAAGCGAAGGTCGGCAAAGCGGTTGCGAAGCGGTTATATTGTCTTTCTTATGCCTGTGCCTAGGTGTGTGATAGTGTAACGTACGATTTATCGAATATTGAGAGAGCCAGAAGGCGTGAGTGAGTCGTTCCCAATCAATACTCGAAACAATAATTTAAAAGGTAACTGTAACAATTTTAGAAGAGACACCGCGGTAAATTTAGTTTGAAAGGGCAACCAAAGCAAGGAGCGGAGCATTTGATATAGTAGATCAAATTTCAGTTACTGTAGTTCAAAAATTTATATTTTTTTCTGCTTTTTCACAAATCGTAACGGAAAAATGTAGGTAAAACTATCGTTGGGAACAATCCGCGGAAAATGGGTTGAAATATCAGGAAAAATATTCGAAAATGAAATAATGAGGTAAGCGCGCTCTGTGGAGTCTTGTGAAGCGGTTGCGAAGCGGCTATATTTACCCTGATCCACAGTGTGCACTGTACTACAGAATCGTATAGAGAATGAAAACAACTAACGCCATTGAAACAATTTCATCGTAGGTTGATGAAGGAGTACCAGCGATGAATCCTTTGTGAGCTCTAGAGTCCCACTTTGAATCCCTAGCGAAGCTTTTGACCTTAAATGTCTAGGTTATTCGAAGAAATCCAGGTAATGTTGGCACTAGTGCTCCATCCATTTTTAGGCTTAGGATTGGCCAAAATGGCTTGATTTGGGAGGTCGACCTGACATACTACGTTATGTACCTGACCTAGGTTTTGTGACCTGTAATTGTTAGAACGTATTGACAATTGTGGTAGTTGACAGATCGTCTTGTTGTGACCGTATTGATAACTTGGAACAAAGGCTGGTAACTCCTAGAAGATTAGGACTTTGAAAAAAATTATTTAGGGTCAGTTACGCTCGTTTTGGCTTGAAAGTGGTACCCACTATCGTAGGTCCGGATATAGAAAGAAAAAATATTTCATGTGTCATACCCCCCCCCACAAAGTACATGCTTAAATTTGGGTCGCTAACATTACTTTATTAATCAGAAAAATGACCTAACTTTTCAATTTCTAGATCGAATAAATTAACTCAAATTCAAACTTGACCAATAACTAAATCTTTAGTTATTGGAAAAAAACGGCCCAACTTTTCCATTCGCATTCCTAGACCACAAAATTCGAATTCCTAGAAGAAAAACAAACCCGATCGAAAACACTCATAGCTGAGGAAGTTTGTGTGAATTGAGCAAGAAACAACAAGCAATTGTGGGCGGGGCCTAAGGGGCGGAGCCTCCGGTATCCGACATTTTTGAGTGTTGGAGTGATTTGGTCCTTTGTTGAGGTTTGGAGGGAAGTTTTGTAGGCAAAACACCTTCGCTGGCACGTTTTCGTGTCTGCAATTTGAATTTGGCGGGGTTTTTTTGAATCAGCGAATTGAAATTTGACAAAATAAAGAAAAATCGATCACTTCAAGGTGAATATAAACCTATTAACCAAAATTTCATCAAATATGGCCTGAATTTATCGATTTTTTTTTTGGATTTTTATCATTTTTCGAAAAGTCCAGATTCATTTGAGCTTCATACGGAAAAAAACTCACTTGAATCAATTTTTGATTTTGCTCTGGATTCTGCTTGGTCTGAACGGTAGAAACCAAGCTGGAGTCTTTCAGTCTGAAAGTCGATATTATCGATTTATTGATTGATTATGAACCCAAATAGGACCAGTGTGTGGTCTCTAAACCGCTTCGAAAACACGAAATAGATTAAAAATGTTGAGGAGTCATACAGTAAAGTCATGAAGTTTCCAACTTGAACCAAAATTCCAGCGATCCATTTTGTCGCCTGAAAATGGTGTAGTGGTTAAGCATTTTGCTCAGTAGATTTTAGGCACGGGTTCGATTCCCAATGCCGACATATTTTTGCTTTTTCACTCACCTCATTCTCGAAAAAATCAGGCCAAGTTATCTTGATCAATTTGGGAATAGGGATGAAAATATTTGCCAGAACGAAAGAAATCGTAAGGATTATGAGCATTTTAGTCGTATTATTTTCTTTTTGCTCCTGAAAAAAATCATACGAAGTGTTAGGTGGAGCGTCGTACCTGGTTTGTCATGTTTAAACGTCTCTTATTGGATTCACATAGGTTCTTGATCACTATGATATTCAGAATTGATATTACAAGCGATGGAATGAATGTATTGAACATCAGAGATGCCAGAAAATAGTAGTAAAAGTAGTAGTTCCTGGGAATTTATCGATTTTTAATTAATTTTTTCAACTTACGGAAAATTTTTAGGACTCTTCAAGTATGGCTGAGAAACGGTATAGTCGGTTCCATTTAATTGGATTGATCTGGAAGTTGAATGTCTGGTCTATTGGTTAATCCTTTTAACTATTAACTAGAAGGCTTCAGGTCGATCTTCCTCGCTTGTAGTTAAAAAAAATTTTTTTGTATGTTTCGAGAAAATCGGCAATTTTGTTGACTATTTGTGATGATATTCCAGTACTCAAAAGTCATGCGAGCGGTCAGGCAACGCGTGTCCAACTCACCCAATCTTATGCTCAAAAAATCGGCTCAAATTCAATATAACAGCTGTCAGAACGATGAACAAAACCGTCTTGAAAGCCTTCTTCCTCGTACACCAAACTTGTACCTGCAAGTTCGGTTCCACCCAAGGAAAAAGGCAAAAATGAACCTGTAGTGGTCGACACACTGCTATCCATCGTTCAACAGTAATGGCGACCAGAATCAAGTGACCTAGAAAGTGTAATTCCATGGTTTCGTATTTTTAGACTCACAGCTTGTTTTACACATCATTGCGATAGGGTAGATGTATTGAACGGAGTACGCAAGAAATACTATGTGAAAAGAGCCCAAGCTGTGTTGGTTCTTCCTGGAATGAGTATTTGTTGGCTCCGCCCCCCTTGATTTTCAAAATCTATTTAACTCAATATGGATTATTTCTCTATTTTTTCATAGAGGTTCATCTCAACTCTATCTTTTTCATACTATTCGTTAACTCCGCCCCTAGATTTCACAGTAGTTCATCTTATTTGATCGCTCCGCCCCTTTTTAAAGCTAACCATATCGGAAGGTTCGGGATTGAGTAAGGGAACAAACTTGAAACGAGAAATCCGATTTCGATCAAAGTAAGTGAGATAAGTAAAACTCCAATCTGAAAATATAACATTTGATTGAAGAAAAGCAAAAATAGGAGGATGACGGGATCGAACCTGAGAAAGAAAAATGTCAGTGAAGCGCCTAACCGACTGAGCTATGCGAAAAAAGTTCTCACCGAGCTCCTCCGCATGGTAGGTTTCAAGTATACCAGTAGAGATATGATGTTCAAGATTATTCCGATGATTGTGATGGAAAAAACAGCAGAGCCGATGATTTGTAGCTTTTTCAAGCTCATTTCTCTGAAATTATGTTTTTCTTATCGGAGACAATAAAAGTAGGTGATAAGATGTCGAAATTTGGGAAAAACAAAAGATCGAGAAGGGGAGCGAACATGGGAAATTAGTTTTACATAGGAACAACTGAGCTACAACTTTGCCTTGAAATATAGGGACAATGGAGAAAAAACAAAAAATATATAGTGGAAAACCGAACCAGAGTAAGAAAAAAGTTTTTTTTCTAATGTCCTGACGAGTTATTAGAACTGGAATGTCTATAAAAATGCAAAAATAAGGACTGCATGGGGGACTCGATCCTGAGGAAAAATTTTTACTATTCTCATGTTCTACACATGTCGCGAATATTTTTTCGCTGAAATTACAAGTAAAATCCAGATAAAAAGCAAAAATAAAGGAGGTGGGATTCGAACCTAAGCCAAAAAGTTGACTAGTCTCATGGTTAACCGGCTGATCTACAAATTGTGGAAAAAAGCAGTGAAGGTACAAAGAAAAAAGTACATCCCGATAAAAAGCAAAAATGAAGGTGGTGGGATTCGAACCTGAGCCAAAAATTTTACTAGTCTAGTGGTTAACTGACTGAGCTACACGCGCAAAAAAGTAGTTTTGATCTGGGAAAGCCCATGTGCTTTCTACGTTGTCAGACTATTACCAGCAGCTAGTTATGAGTAATGAGCTGGCAATTATGCAGCTCTAAAATTGCAAGTTCGCAGTCAAATGGGTCCAGAACAGAGTTCTAATTAAATTCCTCTCCTAACTCTATTTAGATAGAACACAAGATAGAAACTTCGTCTCGACTAGGAGTTGTGATTTTTTGGATAGTTTTATGTTGAAATTTCCAAAATTAGAGGTAAAAAGGGTTCTACTTGATGCTTGAAGGATTTACATGCATTTAATTCATGTTCTATGAGAATATTAGGTATTTTAGGAAGATTTCGGGTTGGACTGTCAAAATTAGAAGTATAATAGGTTTCACTTTTTTCGATTTTTTGATTTTGAAATTTTAACAATTCAGTTTGGGAAGTTCAAGAAATCAAACAGTCCGAAATTTTAATTTTTAAAAAATGACTAAGTAAAAAAATATCCGATTGACAGATTTCACAAACATGTAATCGATTTCGATTTTCGAAAATTTTAATCACACTTCTTGACTTAACTCTATCGGAAACAATAATAGAAAAAAAACGTCTGTAAAACTCTTTTTAGTCGTAGTTGCAGTCAAGTTTTGACTCCTAATCAAATACAGCTGGTGTGCTTTGGGGACCTAGTGTTGGTATCATGTGAATAAAGGTAAATTGAACTTTTCCATATGTTAAGTGGAAAGTGTACAGTGTTCAATAGGTTGCTTTACCTGTTTTCGAAACTTTGGATAGTTGAAGAAAAAAGTTATAGGGAAGTCCCAGAGGGCATTTAAGTCATCTTAAAAGGTTTTTACACTTTCTTTCTCTCTCTCTCTCTATCTCTCCCTCTCTCTCTCTCTCTCGCTCTCTCTCTATCTCTCTCTCCCTCTCTCTCTCTCTCTCTCTCTCTCTCTCTCTCTTTCTGTCTTTCTCTCTCTCTCTCTCTCTCTCTCTCTCTCTCTCTCCCTCTCTCTAGCTTTTCAACTAACGAGCCATATTGGTGAAAACAAAACGTTCCAAGAACGAGAACTAGATGAAGTCAGTCAAAACATTCTTAAGAAAAGGTCAAAACTTTTTCCAAGCGAAAATTGTATGTAGTTTGAACATTATCAGTCGAAAGAAACTAGCTCAACAAGAAAATCAAATCATATGAATAATAAAACAAAAGGACCAATCTTTCCTCGCGCCCTCAATATGGCAAATTTATGTGCTGACCAGGGAATGCCACCAGGGGGCCACGAAATTGTACATTCTGACTGGTCTCCTAGGTTTTCGAATAGGCTGAAGATGATAGAACTGCTTTCAAAAGTTGCGGAACCGACCTGGTTTTTGAGTTACGGTCGATACCAGTTTTGCATGTAAAATTGGATAAAATCGAGTACTCCCTATTTCTGCGCATCAACGCAAGATTGATTCAAAATTTTCGTGTTGCGTCGCCTAGTGGTCAAGAGCTAGCGCTTACGCTTTTGCTCTCGCGGGTTCGATTCCCACCGAACGCCATTTTATTTGCTTTTTTGTTATAGTTGTTTCTAATTTTCATTTTTTTAAATAAGTATTGTGCAAGTACTTCTAATCTCAATTTCTACTTCGTTATGGTGCAAAGTATTCTGTAGCATGCTCATGCATGATATCTTCACAGAACCGTCCTTCTAGACCAATTGGTCTAGAAGGATTTTGCAAATCGCGTACCTGTTTTTTCAAAAAAAAAAAGAAACTTTGAATTTGTCATCATCAATTCTCTTGGTTTTGTCTTTACAGTTTGCAGTAAGTATCGTAAGAATGACATGAAACATTTCTCGATAAGTTATAACTAGTATTCAACTCAATCAGATCAATTATGAAGTCGTCACACGATATGATATCATCCTTACTAAAGTAAGTTTCACGAAATACGGGAAAACAATTGTAACAAAAAAGCAAATAAAATGGCGTTCAGTGGGAATCGAACTCGCGAGAGCAAAAGCGTGAGCGCTAGCTCTTGACCACTAGGCGACGCAACACGAAAATTTTGAATCCATCTTGCGTTGATGCGCAGAAATAGGGGAGTACGCGGTTTCATCCAATTTAACATGCAAAACTGGTATCGACCGTAACTCAAAAACCAGGTCGGTTCCGCAACTTTTGAAAGCAGTTCTATCATCTTCAGCCTATTCGAAAACCTAGGAGACCAGTCAGAATGTACAATTTCGTGGCCCCCTGGTGGCATTCCCTGGTGAGGAAGAGAGAAAAGCAAAACACATGGGTGCTCTGGTACTTAAAAACGATCGTTTCCGAAGCCCTCTCCATTTTCCGATCGTTTTCGGTGTTTTTCCCATAATTTTCTAAACACATTGAAAATGACCGAATAATCATTGAAAACGACAGAGAATACAAAAACGATAAAAAACGGATCGTTTCCGATGTGGTTAAGCAAGCGAGAGCTAACGTGAGAAGGAAAGTCGCGCGCCAAAATGCAGAGTGGTGCGGACCCCCCGCGGGTTTCGCCGATTTTACCTATCTCAGGCTTTCTTTGAGCTTTTTTGATTCTGTAAAAAGTATAACTGTTTAAAATTTGATAAAAAATGACTTTGAATCATCTTACGAGCCGATTAATAGCTCTCTAGTGCCAGAAAATGTTCAATTTGTTTTTAAAACTTCCGTTTTCTCTGTTCATGCACACATTTTGAGAAGTTTCAGTAGCTCCATGAGATTGAGAATGATAGAAAACCCCAGAAAAGTTATCGAAATTCACTGAAACCTCACAGGAGTCGCGAAACACGTTTGTTAGGCGAAACCCGCGGGAGGTCGGCGCGTGGATGGATGTATACAGCGCGTGCATTTGAAAGGGCAAATAAGTGGCGAGCGAATGTGATCCATGGATCATAGGGATGTAGATCCCGCTATTTTTGTTCTGGCCTTCCGGTGGCGTCTCCGGTGACCTTCTCCCAACGTAGGGGAGGTCACACCAAATTTTGTTTTCAGTATTTTGACAAATGTTCTCACTATTTTGGCAATCATTCTCAGTGTTTTGGCGATCGTTTTCAATAAATTAAAAATCGTTTTCGGTAATTTACAGACCGTTTTCGGTATTCGCGATCGTTTTCGGTATTTTCACGGTCGTTTTCAAAAATGTCACCGTCGGTTGGTGCCGTTTTCTTCTGGAAAAGTACCGAAATCGAGCGTCAAATTGCCGAAAGCGATCGTTTTTTGGTACCAGAGTGGTTCGAACCCTGATATTGAAAGTCGCAGACAAACGACCTGACCATTCTGCCACTGGCATCTGATCATAACGTTTTGAATTTATCGAGAAAAACAAAACTAGAACACAATGTTGGTACGAACTCGCACGTCAAAAATTGTAATCAAGTCTGGTAACAATGAGACTAGAGATACATGTCCATGAAGCTCTAAATTTTCCGAGAAAAAACAAAAAAGTAGAACAGAAAAGTGGTTCGAACCCGAATGTCAAAGGTTGCGGACAAACGACATAACCATGAGACTAGAGTTTTCATCTTATGAAGGCGGTGTTTTTTCGAGTTAGACAACGTAAAGTGTCAACCTCAAATAAACAAGATCCTTAGAAGATTAATCAGCTTGATTTAGACCGGAAAACATGTTGAGATTGATTCTTGCAAAGAACGAAGCCCCTGAAGCAGAGGATGAAAGAATATGACCTATAAGTGTCATATGATCAAGTGTTCAATTAGTTTTTTCAATTAGAAAGATGGAGAAAAAGACTCACAGATTATATAGGATCGATCCCATCATGATAATTATTTTTTGCTTTTTCCGACTCCTCGTTTGGAGAAAGTTTGGTATTCAGTGGATTCAGAGATAGACTCACAGTGTGTATGCGCAGGATCGATCCCATCATGATCTAATTTTTTGCTTTTTCCGACCCATCGTTTGGAGAAAATTTATAGCTCAGTGGGTTGAGCGATAGACCCACAAGTTATATGCGCAGGATCGATCCCATCATGATCTAATTTTTTGCTTTTTCCGACCCATCGTTTGGAGAAAATTTATAGCTCAGTGGGTTGAGCGATAGACCCACAAGTTATATGCGCAGGATCGATCCCATCATGATCTAATTTTTTGCTTTTTCCGACCCATCGTTTGGAGAAAATTTATAGCTCAGTGGGTTGAGCGATAGACCCACAAGTTATATGCGCAGGATCGATCCCATCATGATCTAATGTTTTGCTTTTTCCGACCCATCGTTTGAAGAAAATTTATAGCTCAGTGGGTTGAGCGATAGACCCACAAGTTATATGCGCAGGATCGATCCCATCATGATCTAATGTTTTGCTTTTTCCGACCCATCGTTTGAAGAAAATTTATAGCTCAGTGGGTTGAGCGATAGACCCACAAGTTATATGCGCAGGATCGATCCCATCATGATCTAATGTTTTGCTTTTTCCGACCCATCGTTTGAATAAAATTTATAGCTCAGTGGGTTGAGCGATAGACCCACAAGTTATATGTGCAGGATCGATCCCATCATGATCTAATGTTTTGCTTTTTCCGACCCATCGTTTGGAGAAAATTTATAGCTCAGTGGGTTGAGCGATAGACCCACAAGTTATATGCGCAGGATCGATCCCATCATGATCTAATGTTTTGCTTTTTCCGACCTATCGTTTGGAGAAAATTTATAGCTCAGTGGGTTGAGCGATAGACCCACAAGTTATATGCGCAGGATCGATCCCATCATGATCTAATGTTTTGCTTTTTCCGACCCATCGTTTGGAGAAAATTTATAGCTCAGTGGGTTGAGCGATAGACCCACAAGTTATATGCGCAGGATCGATCCCATCATGATCTAATGTTTTGCTTTTTCCGACCTATCGTTTGGAGAAAATTTATAGCTCAGTGGGTTGAGCGATAGACCCACAAGTTATATGCGCAGGATCGATCCCATCATGATCTAATGTTTTGCTTTTTCCGACCTATCGTTTGGAGAAAATTTATAGCTCAGTGGGTTGAGCGATAGACCCACAAGTTATATGCGCAGGATCGATCCCATCATGATCTAATGTTTTGCTTTTTCCGACCTATCGTTTGGAGAAAATTTATAGCTCAGTGGGTTGAGCGATAGACCCACAAGTTATATGCGCAGGATCGATCCCATCATGATCTAATGTTTTGCTTTTTCCGACCCATCGTTTGGAGAAAATTTATAGCTCAGTGGGTTGAGCGATAGACCCACAAGTTATATGCGCAGGATCGATCCCATCATGATCTAATGTTTTGCTTTTTCCGACCCATCGTTTGGAGAAAATTTATAGCTCAGTGGGTTGAGCGATAGACCCACAAGTTATATGCGCAGGATCGATCCCATCATGATCTAATGTTTTGCTTTTTCCGACCCATCGTTTGAAGAAAATTTATAGCTCAGTGGGTTGAGCGATAGACCCACAAGTTATATGCGCAGGATCGATCCCATCATGATCTAATGTTTTGCTTTTTCCGACCCATCGTTTGGAGAAAATTTATAGCTCAGTGGGTTGAGCGATAGACCCACAAGTTATATGCGCAGGATCGATCCCATCATGATCTAATGTTTTGCTTTTTCCGACCTATCGTTTGGAGAAAATTTATAGCTCAGTGGGTTGAGCGATAGACCCACAAGTTATATGCGCAGGATCGATCCCATCATGATCTAATGTTTTGCTTTTTCCGACCTATCGTTTGGAGAAAATTTATAGCTCAGTGGGTTGAGCGATAGACCCACAAGTTATATGCGCAGGATCGATCCCATCATGATCTAATGTTTTGCTTTTTCCGACCTATCGTTTGGAGAAAATTTATAGCTCAGTGGGTTGAGCGATAGACCCACAAGTTATATGCGCAGGATCGATCCCATCATGATCTAATGTTTTGCTTTTTCCGACCCATCGTTTGAAGAAAATTTATAGCTCAGTGGGTTGAGCGATAGACCCACAAGTTATATGCGCAGGATCGATCCCATCATGATCTAATGTTTTGCTTTTTCCGACCCATCGTTTGAAGAAAATTTATAGCTCAGTGGGTTGAGCGATAGACCCACAAGTTATATGCGCAGGATCGATCCCATCATGATCTAATGTTTTGCTTTTTCCGACCCATCGTTTGAAGAAAATTTATAGCTCAGTGGGTTGAGCGATAGACCCACAAGTTATATGCGCAGGATCGATCCCATCATGATCTAATGTTTTGCTTTTTCCGACCCATCGTTTGGAGAAAATTTATAGCTCAGTGGGTTGAGCGATAGACCCACAAGTTATATGCGCAGGATCGATCCCATCATGATCTAATGTTTTGCTTTTTCCGACCCATCGTTTGGAGAAAATTTATAGCTCAGTGGGTTGAGCGATAGACCCACAAGTTATATGCGCAGGATCGATCCCATCATGATCTAATGTTTTGCTTTTTCCGACCCATCGTTTGGAGAAAATTTATAGCTCAGTGGGTTGAGCGATAGACCCACAAGTTATATGCGCAGGATCGATCCCATCATGATCTAATGTTTTGCTTTTTCCGACCCATCGTTTGGAGAAAATTTATAGCTCAGTGGGTTGAGCGATAGACCCACAAGTTATATGCGCAGGATCGATCCCATCATGATCTAATGTTTTGCTTTTTCCGACCCATCGTTTGGAGAAAATTTATAGCTCAGTGGGTTGAGCGATAGACCCACAAGTTATATGCGCAGGATCGATCCCATCATGATCTAATGTTTTGCTTTTTCCGACCCATCGTTTGGAGAAAATTTATAGCTCAGTGGGTTGAGCGATAGACCCACAAGTTATATGCGCAGGATCGATCCCATCATGATCTAATGTTTTGCTTTTTCCGACCCATCGTTTGAAGAAAATTTATAGCTCAGTGGGTTGAGCGATAGACCCACAAGTTATATGCGCAGGATCGATCCCATCATGATCTAATGTTTTGCTTTTTCCGACCCATCGTTTGGAGAAAATTTATAGCTCAGTGGGTTGAGCGATAGACCCACAAGTTATATGCGCAGGATCGATCCCATCATGATCTAATGTTTTGCTTTTTCCGACCCATCGTTTGAAGAAAATTTATAGCTCAGTGGGTTGAGCGATAGACCCACAAGTTATATGCGCAGGATCGATCCCATCATGATCTAATGTTTTGCTTTTTCCGACCCATCGTTTGGAGAAAATTTATAGCTCAGTGGGTTGAGCGATAGACCCACAAGTTATATGCGCAGGATCGATCCCATCATGATCTAATGTTTTGCTTTTTCCGACCCATCGTTTGATGAAAATTTATAGCTCAGTGGGTTGAGCGATAGACCCACAAGTTATATGCGCAGGATCGATCCCATCATGATCTAATGTTTTGCTTTTTCCGACCTATCGTTTGGAGAAAATTTATAGCTCAGTGGGTTGAGCGATAGACCCACAAGTTATATGCGCAGGATCGATCCCATCATGATCTAATGTTTTGCTTTTTCCGACCTATCGTTTGGAGAAAATTTATAGCTCAGTGGGTTGAGCGATAGACCCACAAGTTATATGCGCAGGATCGATCCCATCATGATCTAATGTTTTGCTTTTTCCGACCCATCGTTTGGAGAAAATTTATAGCTCAGTGGGTTGAGCGATAGACCCACAAGTTATATGTGCAGGATCGATCCCATCATGATCTAATGTTTTGCTTTTTCCGACCCATCGTTTGGAGAAAATTTATAGCTCAGTGGGTTGAGCGATAGACCCACAAGTTATATGTGCAGGATCGATCCCATCATGATCTAATGTTTTGCTTTTTCCGACCCATCGTTTGATGAAAATTTATAGCTCAGTGGGTTGAGCGATAGACCCACAAGTTATATGCGCAGGATCGATCCCATCATGATCTAATGTTTTGCTTTTTCCGACCTATCGTTTGGAGAAAATTTATAGCTCAGTGGGTTGAGCGATAGACCCACAAGTTATATGCGCAGGATCGATCCCATCATGATCTAATTTTTTGCTTTTTCCGACCTATCGTTTGGAGAAAATTTATAGCTCAGTGGGTTGAGCGATAGACCCACAAGTTATATGTGCAGGATCGATCCCATCATGATCTAATGTTTTGCTTTTTCCGACCCATCGTTTGAATAAAATTTATAGCTCAGTGGGTTGAGCGATAGACCCACAAGTTATATGCGCAGGATCGATCCCATCATGATCTAATGTTTTGCTTTTTCCGACCTATCGTTTGGAGAAAATTTATAGCTCAGTGGGTTGAGCAATAGACCCACAAGTTATATGCGCAGGATCGATCCCATCATGATCTAATGTTTTGCTTTTTCCGACCTATCGTTTGGAGAAAATTTATAGCTCAGTGGGTTGAGCGATAGACCCACAAGTTATATGCGCAGGATCGATCCCATCATGATCTAATGTTTTGCTTTTTCCGACCCATCGTTTGAAGAAAATTTATAGCTCAGTGGGTTGAGCGATAGACCCACAAGTTATATGCGCAGGATCGATCCCATCATGATCTAATGTTTTGCTTTTTCCGACCCATCGTTTGGAGAAAATTTATAGCTCAGTGGGTTGAGCGATAGACCCACAAGTTATATGCGCAGGATCGATCCCATCATGATCTAATGTTTTGCTTTTTCCGACCCATCGTTTGATGAAAATTTATAGCTCAGTGGGTTGAGCGATAGACCCACAAGTTATATGCGCAGGATCGATCCCATCATGATCTAATGTTTTGCTTTTTCCGACCCATCGTTTGGAGAAAATTTATAGCTCAGTGGGTTGAGCGATAGACCCACAAGTTATATGCGCAGGATCGATCCCATCATGATCTAATGTTTTGCTTTTTCCGACCTATCGTTTGGAGAAAATTTATAGCTCAGTGGGTTGAGCGATAGACCCACAAGTTATATGCGCAGGATCGATCCCATCATGATCTAATGTTTTGCTTTTTCCAACCCATCGTTTGAATAAAATTTATAGCTCAGTGGGTTGAGCGATAGACCCACAAGTTATATGCGCAGGATCGATCCCATCATGATCTAATGTTTTGCTTTTTCCGACCTATCGTTTGGAGAAAATTTATAGCTCAGTGGGTTGAGCGATAGACCCACAAGTTATATGTGCAGGATCGATCCCATCATGATCTAATGTTTTGCTTTTTCCGACCCATCGTTTGATGAAAATTTATAGCTCAGTGGGTTGAGCGATAGACCCACAAGTTATATGCGCAGGATCGATCCCATCATGATCTAATGTTTTGCTTTTTCCGACCCATCGTTTGATGAAAATTTATAGCTCAGTGGGTTGAGCGATAGACCCACAAGTTATATGCGCAGGATCGATCCCATCATGATCTAATGTTTTGCTTTTTCCGACCCATCGTTTGATGAAAATTTATAGCTCAGTGGGTTGAGCGATAGACCCACAAGTTATATGCGCAGGATCGATCCCATCATGATCTAATGTTTTGCTTTTTCCGACCCATCGTTTGATGAAAATTTATAGCTCAGTGGGTTGAGCGATAGACCCACAAGTTATATGCGCAGGATCGATCCCATCATGATCTAATGTTTTGCTTTTTCCGACCCATCGTTTGAAGAAAATTTATAGCTCAGTGGGTTGAGCGATAGACCCACAAGTTATATGCGCAGGATCGATCCCATCATGATCTAATTTTTTGCTTTTTCCGACCCATCGTTTGGAGAAAATTTATAGCTCAGTGGGTTGAGCGATAGACCCACAAGTTATATGCGCAGGATCGATCCCATCATGATCTAATTTTTTGCTTTTTCCGACCCATCGTTTGGAGAAAATTTATAGCTCAGTGGGTTGAGCGATAGACCCACAAGTTATATGCGCAGGATCGATCCCATCATGATCTAATTTTTTGCTTTTTCCGACCCATCGTTTGGAGAAAATTTATAGCTCAGTGGGTTGAGCGATAGACCCACAAGTTATATGCGCAGGATCGATCCCATCATGATCTAATTTTTTGCTTTTTCCGACCCATCGTTTGGAGAAAATTTATAGCTCAGTGGGTTGAGCGATAGACCCACAAGTTATATGCGCAGGATCGATCCCATCATGATCTAATTTTTTGCTTTTTCCGACCCATCGTTTGGAGAAAATTTATAGCTCAGTGGGTTGAGCGATAGACCCACAAGTTATATGCGCAGGATCGATCCCATCATGATCTAATGTTTTGCTTTTTCCGACCCATCGTTTGATGAAAATTTATAGCTCAGTGGGTTGAGCGATAGACCCACAAGTTATATGCGCAGGATCGATCCCATCATGATCTAATGTTTTGCTTTTTCCGACCCATCGTTTGAAGAAAATTTATAGCTCAGTGGGTTGAGCGATAGACCCACAAGTTATATGCGCAGGATCGATCCCATCATGATCTAATTTTTTGCTTTTTCCGACCCATCGTTTGGAGAAAATTTATAGCTCAGTGGGTTGAGCGATAGACCCACAAGTTATATGCGCAGGATCGATCCCATCATGATCTAATGTTTTGCTTTTTCCGACCCATCGTTTGATGAAAATTTATAGCTCAGTGGGTTGAGCGATAGACCCACAAGTTATATGCGCAGGATCGATCCCATCATGATCTAATTTTTTGCTTTTTCCGACCCATCGTTTGGAGAAAATTTATAGCTCAGTGGGTTGAGCGATAGACCCACAAGTTATATGCGCAGGATCGATCCCATCATGATCTAATTTTTTGCTTTTTCCGACCCATCGTTTGGAGAAAATTTATAGCTCAGTGGGTTGAGCGATAGACCCACAAGTTATATGCGCAGGATCGATCCCATCATGATCTAATTTTTTGCTTTTTCCGACCCATCGTTTGGAGAAAATTTATAGCTCAGTGGGTTGAGCGATAGACCCACAAGTTATATGCGCAGGATCGATCCCATCATGATCTAATTTTTTGCTTTTTCCGACCCATCGTTTGGAGAAAATTTATAGCTCAGTGGGTTGAGCGATAGACCCACAAGTTATATGCGCAGGATCGATCCCATCATGATCTAATTTTTTGCTTTTTCCGACCCATCGTTTGGAGAAAATTTATAGCTCAGTGGGTTGAGCGATAGACCCACAAGTTATATGCGCAGGATCGATCCCATCATGATCTAATGTTTTGCTTTTTCCGACCCATCGTTTGATGAAAATTTATAGCTCAGTGGGTTGAGCGATAGACCCACAAGTTATATGCGCAGGATCGATCCCATCATGATCTAATGTTTTGCTTTTTCCGACCCATCGTTTGAAGAAAATTTATAGCTCAGTGGGTTGAGCGATAGACCCACAAGTTATATGCGCAGGATCGATCCCATCATGATCTAATTTTTTGCTTTTTCCGACCCATCGTTTGGAGAAAATTTATAGCTCAGTGGGTTGAGCGATAGACCCACAAGTTATATGCGCAGGATCGATCCCATCATGATCTAATTTTTTGCTTTTTCCGACCCATCGTTTGGAGAAAATTTATAGCTCAGTGGGTTGAGCGATAGACCCACAAGTTATATGCGCAGGATCGATCCCATCATGATCTAATTTTTTGCTTTTTCCGACCCATCGTTTGGAGAAAATTTATAGCTCAGTGGGTTGAGCGATAGACCCACAAGTTATATGCGCAGGATCGATCCCATCATGATCTAATTTTTTGCTTTTTCCGACCCATCGTTTGGAGAAAATTTATAGCTCAGTGGGTTGAGCGATAGACCCACAAGTTATATGCGCAGGATCGATCCCATCATGATCTAATTTTTTGCTTTTTCCGACCCATCGTTTGATGAAAATTTATAGCTCAGTGGGTTGAGCGATAGACCCACAAGTTATATGCGCAGGATCGATCCCATCATGATCTAATGTTTTGCTTTTTCCGACCCATCGTTTGAAGAAAATTTATAGCTCAGTGGGTTGAGCGATAGACCCACAAGTTATATGCGCAGGATCGATCCCATCATGATCTAATTTTTTGCTTTTTCCGACCCATCGTTTGATGAAAATTTATAGCTCAGTGGGTTGAGCGATAGACCCACAAGTTATATGCGCAGGATCGATCCCATCATGATCTAATTTTTTGCTTTTTCCGACCCATCGTTTGATGAAAATTTATAGCTCAGTGGGTTGAGCGATAGACCCACAAGTTATATGCGCAGGATCGATCCCATCATGATCTAATGTTTTGCTTTTTCCGACCCATCGTTTGAAGAAAATTTATAGCTCAGTGGGTTGAGCGATAGACCCACAAGTTATATGCGCAGGATCGATCCCATCATGATCTAATTTTTTGCTTTTTCCGACCCATCGTTTGATGAAAATTTATAGCTCAGTGGGTTGAGCGATAGACCCACAAGTTATATGCGCAGGATCGATCCCATCATGATCTAATTTTTTGCTTTTTCCGACCCATCGTTTGATGAAAATTTATAGCTCAGTGGGTTGAGCGATAGACCCACAAGTTATATGCGCAGGATCGATCCCATCATGATCTAATGTTTTGCTTTTTCCGACCCATCGTTTGATGAAAATTTATAGCTCAGTGGGTTGAGCGATAGACCCACAAGTTATATGCGCAGGATCGATCCCATCATGATCTAATGTTTTGCTTTTTCCGACCCATCGTTTGAAGAAAATTTATAGCTCAGTGGGTTGAGCGATAGACCCACAAGTTATATGCGCAGGATCGATCCCATCATGATCTAATTTTTTGCTTTTTCCGACCCATCGTTTGGAGAAAATTTATAGCTCAGTGGGTTGAGCGATAGACCCACAAGTTATATGCGCAGGATCGATCCCATCATGATCTAATGTTTTGCTTTTTCCGACCTATCGTTTGGAGAAAATTTATAGCTCAGTGGGTTGAGCGATAGACCCACAAGTTATATGTGCAGGATCGATCCCATCATGATCTAATGTTTTGCTTTTTCCGACCCATCGTTTGATGAAAATTTATAGCTCAGTGGGTTGAGCGATAGACCCACAAGTTATATGCGCAGGATCGATCCCATCATGATCTAATGTTTTGCTTTTTCCGACCCATCGTTTGATGAAAATTTATAGCTCAGTGGGTTGAGCGATAGACCCACAAGTTATATGCGCAGGATCGATCCCATCATGATCTAATGTTTTGCTTTTTCCGACCCATCGTTTGAAGAAAATTTATAGCTCAGTGGGTTGAGCGATAGACCCACAAGTTATATGCGCAGGATCGATCCCATCATGATCTAATTTTTTGCTTTTTCCGACCCATCGTTTGGAGAAAATTTATAGCTCAGTGGGTTGAGCGATAGACCCACAAGTTATATGCGCAGGATCGATCCCATCATGATCTAATTTTTTGCTTTTTCCGACCCATCGTTTGGAGAAAATTTATAGCTCAGTGGGTTGAGCGATAGACCCACAAGTTATATGCGCAGGATCGATCCCATCATGATCTAATTTTTTGCTTTTTCCGACCCATCGTTTGGAGAAAATTTATAGCTCAGTGGGTTGAGCGATAGACCCACAAGTTATATGCGCAGGATCGATCCCATCATGATCTAATTTTTTGCTTTTTCCGACCCATCGTTTGGAGAAAATTTATAGCTCAGTGGGTTGAGCGATAGACCCACAAGTTATATGCGCAGGATCGATCCCATCATGATCTAATTTTTTGCTTTTTCCGACCCATCGTTTGATGAAAATTTATAGCTCAGTGGGTTGAGCGATAGACCCACAAGTTATATGCGCAGGATCGATCCCATCATGATCTAATGTTTTGCTTTTTCCGACCCATCGTTTGAAGAAAATTTATAGCTCAGTGGGTTGAGCGATAGACCCACAAGTTATATGCGCAGGATCGATCCCATCATGATCTAATTTTTTGCTTTTTCCGACCCATCGTTTGATGAAAATTTATAGCTCAGTGGGTTGAGCGATAGACCCACAAGTTATATGCGCAGGATCGATCCCATCATGATCTAATTTTTTGCTTTTTCCGACCCATCGTTTGATGAAAATTTATAGCTCAGTGGGTTGAGCGATAGACCCACAAGTTATATGCGCAGGATCGATCCCATCATGATCTAATGTTTTGCTTTTTCCGACCCATCGTTTGAAGAAAATTTATAGCTCAGTGGGTTGAGCGATAGACCCACAAGTTATATGCGCAGGATCGATCCCATCATGATCTAATTTTTTGCTTTTTCCGACCCATCGTTTGATGAAAATTTATAGCTCAGTGGGTTGAGCGATAGACCCACAAGTTATATGCGCAGGATCGATCCCATCATGATCTAATTTTTTGCTTTTTCCGACCCATCGTTTGATGAAAATTTATAGCTCAGTGGGTTGAGCGATAGACCCACAAGTTATATGCGCAGGATCGATCCCATCATGATCTAATTTTTTGCTTTTTCCGACCCATCGTTTGATGAAAATTTATAGCTCAGTGGGTTGAGCGATAGACCCACAAGTTATATGCGCAGGATCGATCCCATCATGATCTAATGTTTTGCTTTTTCCGACCCATCGTTTGAAGAAAATTTATAGCTCAGTGGGTTGAGCGATAGACCCACAAGTTATATGCGCAGGATCGATCCCATCATGATCTAATTTTTTGCTTTTTCCGACCCATCGTTTGGAGAAAATTTATAGCTCAGTGGGTTGAGCGATAGACCCACAAGTTATATGCGCAGGATCGATCCCATCATGATCTAATTTTTTGCTTTTTCCGACCCATCGTTTGGAGAAAATTTATAGCTCAGTGGGTTGAGCGATAGACCCACAAGTTATATGCGCAGGATCGATCCCATCATGATCTAATTTTTTGCTTTTTCCGACCCATCGTTTGGAGAAAATTTATAGCTCAGTGGGTTGAGCGATAGACCCACAAGTTATATGCGCAGGATCGATCCCATCATGATCTAATTTTTTGCTTTTTCCGACCTATCGTTTGGAGAAAATTTATAGCTCAGTGGGTTGAGCGATAGACCCACAAGTTATATGCGCAGGATCGATCCCATCATGATCTAATGTTTTGCTTTTTCCGACCTATCGTTTGGAGAAAATTTATAGCTCAGTGGGTTGAGCGATAGACCCACAAGTTATATGCGCAGGATCGATCCCATCATGATCTAATGTTTTGCTTTTTCCGACCTATCGTTTGAAGAAAATTTATAGCTCAGTGGGTTGAGCGATAGACCCACAAGTTATATGCGCAGGATCGATCCCATCATGATCTAATGTTTTGCTTTTTCCGACCTATCGTTTGGAGAAAATTTATAGCTCAGTGGGTTGAGCGATAGACCCACAAGTTATATGCGCAGGATCGATCCCATCATGATCTAATGTTTTGCTTTTTCCGACCTATCGTTTGGAGAAAATTTATAGCTCAGTGGGTTGAGCGATAGACCCACAAGTTATATGCGCAGGATCGATCCCATCATGATCTAATGTTTTGCTTTTTCCAACCCATCGTTTGAATAAAATTTATAGCTCAGTGGGTTGAGCGATAGACCCACAAGTTATATGCGCAGGATCGATCCCATCATGATCTAATTTTTTGCTTTTTCCGACCCATCGTTTGGAGAAAATTTATAGCTCAGTGGGTTGAGCGATAGACCCACAAGTTATATGTGCAGGATCGATCCCATCATGATCTAATGTTTTGCTTTTTCCGACCCATCGTTTGGAGAAAATTTATAGCTCAGTGGGTTGAGCGATAGACCCACAAGTTATATGCGCAGGATCGATCCCATCATGATCTAATGTTTTGCTTTTTCCGACCCATCGTTTGGAGAAAATTTATAGCTCAGTGGGTTGAGCGATAGACCCACAAGTTATATGTGCAGGATCGATCCCATCATGATCTAATGTTTTGCTTTTTCCGACCCATCGTTTGGAGAAAATTTATAGCTCAGTGGGTTGAGCGATAGACCCACAAGTTATATGCGCAGGATCGATCCCATCATGATCTAATGTTTTGCTTTTTCCGACCCATCGTTTGGAGAAAATTTATAGCTCAGTGGGTTGAGCGATAGACCCACAAGTTATATGCGCAGGATCGATCCCATCATGATCTAATGTTTTGCTTTTTCCGACCCATCGTTTGGAGAAAATTTATAGCTCAGTGGGTTGAGCGATAGACCCACAAGTTATATGTGCAGGATCGATCCCATCATGATCTAATGTTTTGCTTTTTCCGACCCATCGTTTGGAGAAAATTTATAGCTCAGTGGGTTGAGCGATAGACCCACAAGTTATATGCGCAGGATCGATCCCATCATGATCTAATGTTTTGCTTTTTCCGACCCATCGTTTGGAGAAAATTTATAGCTCAGTGGGTTGAGCGATAGACCCACAAGTTATATGTGCAGGATCGATCCCATCATGATCTAATGTTTTGCTTTTTCCGACCCATCGTTTGGAGAAAATTTATAGCTCAGTGGGTTGAGCGATAGACCCACAAGTTATATGCGCAGGATCGATCCCATCATGATCTAATGTTTTGCTTTTTCCGACCCATCGTTTGGAGAAAATTTATAGCTCAGTGGGTTGAGCGATAGACCCACAAGTTATATGCGCAGGATCGATCCCATCATGATCTAATGTTTTGCTTTTTCCGACCCATCGTTTGGAGAAAATTTATAGCTCAGTGGGTTGAGCGATAGACCCACAAGTTATATGTGCAGGATCGATCCCATCATGATCTAATGTTTTGCTTTTTCCGACCCATCGTTTGGAGAAAATTTATAGCTCAGTGGGTTGAGCGATAGACCCACAAGTTATATGTGCAGGATCGATCCCATCATGATCTAATGTTTTGCTTTTTCCGACCCATCGTTTGGAGAAAATTTATAGCTCAGTGGGTTGAGCGATAGACCCACAAGTTATATGCGCAGGATCGATCCCATCATGATCTAATGTTTTGCTTTTTCCGACCCATCGTTTGGAGAAAATTTATAGCTCAGTGGGTTGAGCGATAGACCCACAAGTTATATGCGCAGGATCGATCCCATCATGATCTAATGTTTTGCTTTTTCCGACCCATCGTTTGGAGAAAATTTATAGCTCAGTGGGTTGAGCGATAGACCCACAAGTTATATGTGCAGGATCGATCCCATCATGATCTAATGTTTTGCTTTTTCCGACCCATCGTTTGGAGAAAATTTATAGCTCAGTGGGTTGAGCGATAGACCCACAAGTTATATGCGCAGGATCGATCCCATCATGATCTAATGTTTTGCTTTTTCCGACCCATCGTTTGGAGAAAATTTATAGCTCAGTGGATTCAGAGATAGACTCACAGTGTGTATGCGCAGGATCGATCCCATCATGATCTAATGTTTTGCTTTTTCCGACCCATCGTTTGGAGAAAATTTATAGCTCAGTGGGTTGAGCGATAGACCCACAAGTTATATGTGCAGGATCGATCCCATCATGATCTAATGTTTTGCTTTTTCCGACCCATCGTTTGGAGAAAATTTATAGCTCAGTGGGTTGAGCGATAGACCCACAAGTTATATGCGCAGGATCGATCCCATCATGATCTAATGTTTTGCTTTTTCCGACCCATCGTTTGGAGAAAATTTATAGCTCAGTGGGTTGAGCGATAGACCCACAAGTTATATGTGCAGGATCGATCCCATCATGATCTAATGTTTTGCTTTTTCCGACCCATCGTTTGGAGAAAATTTATAGCTCAGTGGGTTGAGCGATAGACCCACAAGTTATATGCGCAGGATCGATCCCATCATGATCTAATGTTTTGCTTTTTCCGACCCATCGTTTGGAGAAAATTTATAGCTCAGTGGGTTGAGCGATAGACCCACAAGTTATATGTGCAGGATCGATCCCATCATGATCTAATGTTTTGCTTTTTCCGACCCATCGTTTGGAGAAAATTTATAGCTCAGTGGGTTGAGCGATAGACCCACAAGTTATATGCGCAGGATCGATCCCATCATGATCTAATGTTTTGCTTTTTCCGACCCATCGTTTGGAGAAAATTTATAGCTCAGTGGGTTGAGCGATAGACCCACAAGTTATATGCGCAGGATCGATCCCATCATGATCTAATGTTTTGCTTTTTCCGACCCATCGTTTGGAGAAAATTTATAGCTCAGTGGGTTGAGCGATAGACCCACAAGTTATATGTGCAGGATCGATCCCATCATGATCTAATGTTTTGCTTTTTCCGACCCATCGTTTGGAGAAAATTTATAGCTCAGTGGGTTGAGCGATAGACCCACAAGTTATATGTGCAGGATCGATCCCATCATGATCTAATGTTTTGCTTTTTCCGACCCATCGTTTGGAGAAAATTTATAGCTCAGTGGGTTGAGCGATAGACCCACAAGTTATATGCGCAGGATCGATCCCATCATGATCTAATGTTTTGCTTTTTCCGACCCATCGTTTGGAGAAAATTTATAGCTCAGTGGGTTGAGCGATAGACCCACAAGTTATATGCGCAGGATCGATCCCATCATGATCTAATGTTTTGCTTTTTCCGACCCATCGTTTGGAGAAAATTTATAGCTCAGTGGGTTGAGCGATAGACCCACAAGTTATATGTGCAGGATCGATCCCATCATGATCTAATGTTTTGCTTTTTCCGACCCATCGTTTGGAGAAAATTTATAGCTCAGTGGGTTGAGCGATAGACCCACAAGTTATATGCGCAGGATCGATCCCATCATGATCTAATGTTTTGCTTTTTCCGACCCATCGTTTGGAGAAAATTTATAGCTCAGTGGATTCAGAGATAGACTCACAGTGTGTATGCGCAGGATCGATCCCATCATGATCTAATGTTTTGCTTTTTCCGACCCATCGTTTGGAGAAAATTTATAGCTCAGTGGGTTGAGCGATAGACCCACAAGTTATATGTGCAGGATCGATCCCATCATGATCTAATGTTTTGCTTTTTCCGACCCATCGTTTGGAGAAAATTTATAGCTCAGTGGGTTGAGCGATAGACCCACAAGTTATATGCGCAGGATCGATCCCATCATGATCTAATGTTTTGCTTTTTCCGACCCATCGTTTGGAGAAAATTTATAGCTCAGTGGGTTGAGCGATAGACCCACAAGTTATATGCGCAGGATCGATCCCATCATGATCTAATGTTTTGCTTTTTCCGACCCATCGTTTGGAGAAAATTTATAGCTCAGTGGGTTGAGCGATAGACCCACAAGTTATATGTGCAGGATCGATCCCATCATGATCTAATGTTTTGCTTTTTCCGACCCATCGTTTGGAGAAAATTTATAGCTCAGTGGGTTGAGCGATAGACCCACAAGTTATATGCGCAGGATCGATCCCATCATGATACTTTTTTTTTTGCTTTTCCCCATTCCTCGTTTGGAGAAAGTTTGGTATTCAGTGGATTGAGAGATAGACTCACAGATTGTATGCAAAGATTCGATCCAATCATGATACTTTTTTTGCCCTGTGTTCCCGATGGAAATGTGTGGGCTCAGTGGATTAAGCCATTGGCTTTCAGATTTCACGCGCAGGACCGATCCCAATATCCCAGTTTTTTTGCTTTTTCAATTCAAGCCCACAATAAACGTAAATTTTATTCAAACTGAGCAAAATAAAGAAGCAAAATACTGTTAGAAATTGTCACTCGAAATGTACAGAAACAAACAAAAAGACAAGTGGGAACAGAGAGGAGCATACCCGTAGTGGGAGGAAGACGTCTTATGGCGCTGGCGTGGGAGGGGACCGATCAATTATATCGATTTTTGTTATATCGACTCCCTCTCCCTATTAAGACCTTATTTTAGAGCCTTAACTTAACAACCACCACCGCCGCCGCCCAGAAGTGAAGGAGAAACTGTGAAATCGGATCCGATCCAGAGTCCGTGTTCGATGATTCTGACTTGAGGGTTGATGATTCCAATCGGCAGTGGAAGGTTCTGTGGAATGCTGAATGAGACTCCCTTCTGGAGAGCATCGTTGGCGACCTGAATAGCTCAGTTGGTAAATAGTTTGGTTTTGAAGAATTTGGATCAGAGGTTCGATCCTGCCGGGATGCCATTTTTTGCTTTTTTGATTGATGTAGATTAAGACAAAGCCAGAACAGTTAATGATGCGTTAGTTAAGAAGACTTTTCGTTAGGGGTTTCGATCCTTCTGGAAAGCGACAACTTTTTGCTTTTTTGATTGTAGTTTTCGAATCAATCGAAAATTTGGTAAATTATTTGGTTGAGTGATTTTTGGGCAAATGTTCGATCCTACAAGCACAAAGAGTTTTTTTGCATTTTTGTTAAATAAAACAAGAAGAACTTTCTCTTCTCAGTGGATTCGAACCAGCCTTGTTAAATATCTCAATCGACTCGTTCAACCACTAAACCAACCTTCTGAAGCAGTTCCTTTCCAAGGTTTCCAAGATTGTCAAGAGCGTCTTGTGGCAGTCCAAGGGTCTGTCCTTGATCCGTTAGTTGAAGGTTCGTGATTTCGGCTGATCCCGATAGTCTGTTTCCTTGGATTTGGATAACAACCACGACGGTGGCGGCGATGGTAATTGTTCCGACCTAAAATGGAGTTGAGTTGAAAGGCTCCGCCCATTTTGCACTCGGTGCATGGAACCATAGTACAATCGTAGACGCTTCTACATTAACATTTGCAAGTATGACAGAGTTCCGCCCTTTTTGCAATCGATACGTAAAAAGTTGAGTCAGAGACCTCACATGAGCAGCTCTCAAGATAGACAAAGCCCCGCCCATTTTGCAATCCTCGCACAATACAAATTGTAAATAACAGTCAGAGACCTCACATGAGCAGTTCTTAAGATAGACGAAGCCCCGCCCATTTTGCAATCCTCGCACAGTACAAATTGTAAATAACAGTCAGAGACCTCACATGAGCAGCTCTCAAGATAGACAAAGCACCGCCCATTTTTGCAATTCTCGCATAATACAAATTGTAAAAAAACAGTCAGAGACCTCACATGAGCAGCTCTCACGATAGACAAAGCCCCGCCCATTTTGCAATCCTCGCATATTACAAATTTTAAATAACAGTCAGAGACCTCACATGAGCAGTTCTTAAGATAGACGAAGCCCCGCCCATTTTGCAATTCTCGCACAGTACAAACTGTACATAACAGTCAGAGACCTCACTTGAGCAGCTCTCAAGATAGACAAAGCCCCGCCCATTTTGCAATCCTCGCACAATACAAATCGTAAATAACAGTCAGAGACCTCACATGAGCAGCTCTCAAGATAGACAAAGCCCCGCCCATTTTGCAATCCTCGCACAATACAAATTGTAAATAACAGTCAGAGACCTCACATGAGCAGTTCTTAAGATAGACGAAGCCCCGCTCATTCTGCAATCCTCGCACAGTACAAACTGTACATAACAGTCAGAGACCTCACATGAGCATTTCTTAAGATAGACGAAGCCCCGCCCATTTTGCAATCCTCGCACAGTACAAACTGTACATAACAGTCAGAGACCTCACATGAGCAGCTCTCAAGATAGACAAAGCCCCGCCCATTTTGCAATCCTCGCACAATACAAGTTGTAAATAACAGTCAGAGACCTCACATGAGCAGTTCTTAAGATATACGAAGCCCCGCCCCTCATGCAAACCCCGCATAAAACCAACCTTGGTGTTGGTTCCATCAATGTAGATATCAGCATCGGCGATCAAGTCGAGAATCGCTGATCCTCCCTTGGCTGAGCTCAAAATAACTGATGGTGCTCTCTTGGTGCTGATGACGATGGCGATTTTCTGGTTGGGGTACTTCTCACGTACTGCTGGTAGAATGTCTCCGAAACAGATTCCCAAATCAGCAAGGCCTGAGATTTGAATTAAAAATCTGGAAAAATTTTGACCTGAATTTTCCCGCGTTTTTCGAATTCCAGCTTTCGTTCGTAGTTTCAAAGTCGATTAATCCCGGTAAAAAATCCGAATTCAAGTGATTCCCATGATCTTTTGTAAGAAAGGTCACAAAATTACAAATTTTTTTCCCGCCAAAAATTTGAATTTGAATTACCCGCGAGTTTCAAAAAAAGATCAAACTCACCAGTGTCATCGTCACCCTGACGGCGTTTTCTCGAGTCTCTCTTCTTCTTCCTGGTGATGGTGGTGATAGTTGGTGCAACTGTGACGGACGCGTCGCGACGCGATCGAGCAGATTTTTGGGTCAGGCTTGTGGCGAGTCTGCGCTTCCTTCTTGCTTCTTCTTCGTCAAGCTGCAAGTTTTTGCTAACTTGAAAAGTCGCAAAAAGCGTAATAGAACATGCATTCTCACATTGCGGATCGAGGATAAGTGGATAAAGCCGCTCCGCGACCGCATTGCCAGATCCTCCGTGGAGCGCACTTACGTCTTTATTTCATTTTGGGATACTTTTTCTAATGATCATACCCAATTCATCTTTATAAAGTTCTCGGACTTTAGATCTTTATGAGGATTGACACACACCTAGGCAATGGCATAAGACAATATATAACCGCTTCGCAGCCGCTTTGCCGACCTCCGCTTTCATTTTCGAAAGTTTTTGTACTTTAATAAATGTTTCACTAGACATAATGAACGTTGCGGACTGTTCTCAACGATAGGTTTACCTACTTTAAACATTTTCCCGTTACGATTTGTGAACCTGGGATGAAAAAAGTAGGAAAAGTGAAAATTTTTTGAACTACAGTAACTGAAATTTGATCTACTCTATCGATTTGCTTTGCTCACACTTTTCAACTGCGTTTGCCGCAGCGTGTGACAAAGAACGAGCGTGACATTAACATACTGAAACAAAACCTTAACGGAAAAGTCCTAAAATAAGCTATAAGAAACACGAAGAAATGATTGGATTCGAAAGTCATGAAATTCTACCTTCCAGACTACGAAGAATACTCCTAATATGCACTATTAGTATTCATTCGCTGACTCCGCCCCCTTACCTCAACCTCCGTCGCTTCCAAATCGTCATCATCATCAGAGCATGTAGTCTTCAGCAGTTCCCCAATCTTCGGGGTGTCAGGGCCAATGCGGAATGACAAGAATTGTTTTCTAAAAATTGAATTAGCGCTGACCCGGCGAAACCCGTGGCGGGTCCGCGAGTGGTTGTCTTACCTATGAAGGTGATAGAACAGCGAATTCACTGTGTAATCAGTGATAATGAACTCTGCCATCTGGGAACCATATGAAGATGGGAATTGAGTAGGGAATGCGCCGAATGGTGTTCCTGAAGGCTGGTTTGATTACCCAAGTTTGAGGTAGTCAGTGTTTTTTTGTGAATTGTCTAATACAGTGTGGACAGAAAATACAGGAACGGTACACGAAGCTCCGCTACTCGAACAAGATTCTAGATTACTTTCTGAAATTTTGGTCTATTGTAGCCAACACTATTCTCCACAAGTGTACTAAATTTCATCCTGATTCATTAACTTCGAAACGGTGTATGATGATTTGATTGAAAACAGTGGATTCTCAAGTGGACATAAAATAGAGGAACGCTACTGTAATTTGAAGGTCAACGCTCGGAATTTGGAATTAATGATGAAAATGACATGTTATAAAGTTTTTTAACAATTGATATTTTTATTTTCATCATTCCGACAATTTTGACAGAGTTACAATCAAATCTTGTCGAATCCTGTAATTTCCCGCATTTTAGAAGTTTTTGGTTTCCACCGAGTTAGTTATCAAAACTTTAGTTATTTCATCATGATCAGACAATGATTCTCAACAGTTTTCCGAAGTTTCGTAACAACATCGGTTATTTTACCCCTCCAAAGAGCCCATCAAACTGACTTAAGTTGACGTCGCTGCAATGGTGACTACGGTATCTTGTTGTAAAACGCGATGATATTGAACGATAAATGTGAAAAAAACACTCAAATTTGGAGAAGGATATTTTGAAGACATCATTTAAGTCATTATCGACCAAAAGAAACAGCATACTGTGAGAATTCGTACTGTCAAAGTGATGGCGCTGGAATGAACGGAGTTTTGCCCTCAAAGTGTCTGTTTTCGCCTTGTTTTTTTTAACGCGCGTCTTTGAAGCGGTTGGAACAGCCCTGTTCCTTCAGATCCAATTTTTTTTGGATAGGAAACGATCCTTATTAAGTAGATGACAAATGCCCCATGACATTTTAAAAAATTTTTCACAGTTATCATTCAATATCATCACGTTTTACAACAAGTCACCGTAGTCACCTTTGCAGCGACGTTAACTTAGTGGGTTTTTCCGAAACGTAAATAACCGATATTGTTGTGAAAGTTTGGGAAAACTGTTAAGAATCATTGTCTGATTATGATGACATAACTAACGCTTTGATAACTAACGCGGTAGAGACCAAAAACTTCTAAAATGCGGAAAATTAAAGGATTCGACAAGATTTGATTGTAACTCTGTCAAAATTGTCGGAACGATGAAAATAAAAATATCAATTGTTAAAAAAAACTTTATAACGTGTCATTTTCATCAATAATTCCAAGTTCCGAGCGTTGACCTTCAAATTACAGTAGCGTTCCTCTATTTTATGTCCACTTGAAAATCCACTGTTTTCAATCAAATCATCATACACCGTTTCGAAGTTAATGAATCAGGATGAAATTTAGTACACTTGTGGAGAATAGTGTTGGCTACAATAGACCAGAATTTCAGAAAGAAATCTAGAATGCTGTTCAAGTAGCGGAGCTTAGTGTACCGTTCCTGTATTTTCTGTCCACACTGTATACAGTTTTTTTCACAAGTTGTGCTGTTTTCTCGTAGATAACGGTAGAATTATGGTATTTTTCTTACTGTAAGTAGGGATGGGCAAATCGCCAGTCACTGGCTAACGGTTGGCTATCCTCTTTTCGTTAGCCACTTGCATTGGCGAACGAATGGCTATTCGATTGGTGTGCGCCTGGAGTTGCGTTTTCTGAGCCTTCTCGATGTTGAAGATGGTGTTGTTCAGTTGACTGAGTTTCGCCAATTGAATAGTCAAATGTTTGCCAATGAAATTGCCTGACGAAAAAAGGATAGCCAATCGTTAGCCAATGACTGGCGATTTGCCCATCCCTAACTGTAAGTGAGTTCTTGCTAAACTTATGCCCGTCTCTGTATGTTTTTTTTCAGTACCTCCCTGTCCATTTGGACTGAACTCTCCAGTTAGGTCAATGGTAAAGTCGTTGGATGTCGCGTAAGAGTTGAGTAGTTGAACGGACAAGTACAGATCGTTGAGTTTTGTCTGAAATTCGATAAATCAGTGAAAAAATCGATAATAAATCGATACCAAATCCAAATGAGCTGCGATTTGCTTCAAGAAGCTAGCCGGATCTTCACCGCCACCAGCAGCAGCGCATTTCGAGCAGTCGTTTGGTGGTGGGCCGGTTGGTGGGACGACAGCGATCGGTGGTGGTGGTGGGAGTCGTGGTGCGGCTCCGACTCCGCCCCCAACTCCGCCTCCTGGGTACGCTGATTGGTGGCCGACTCCTCTGGCTCTGGAAATGGTTTTGTTAGGTTTTTGCTACAGCGATGTGCTGTTTTCATGGTCCTAAAAAGCGATTACTCGCTGGCTCCGCCTTTTTTATTGATTACTTTTGTACTGAAGTTGATTTGTAGACTCCGCCCCTTAGCCTCCGGGGGCATTGCTCCAGAAAGTTGGTCGTAATACGATCAAATTTATTCCATTTTCCTTTTTCTCATAACGCCACGCCCTCTGTCTCTCACCCGAAGGATCCGCCACGAATCTCGGGAATGAGTTGCTTCAGAAGATTGGTCTAGCTCTCACTCGCTGACTCCTCCCACTCACCTAACAGTGTGCACAGTGGTCTGGTGGTTGGCAACTTCGCGCAGGTAAAGGTGTTGTGCGACAGCTTGACGCTTTGCACGTCCGACTGGAACGTAGAGCTGAAAAAGTGTATGAAAGCGAACTAAAAGATGATACAAACCGTTCTCTGTTGAACATCCGGGTAATACTGTACTGCACGGTACTGACGTTGAGTTGGAAGTTGGACGAGCCCTTGAAGCACTTCCTGAAGTGTGGAGGTTATGAGACTCCGCCCAGTTTTTGCAATCGACGCGCACTTTCCAATCAGAGAGTTTGCCCATTATGGAACCTTAGCGATATCGAACGTATCAATGATTATTCAAAAGCTCCGCCCCTTTTGGCAACTCCTGCGCACTTTCCTATCCCCGTCCACTCCACCTGTTTTTGAACTGAAACCGAACGTTTCAGCAATTGTTCTCATATCGAGGCTCCGCATCTTTTGGCGACTCCCGCGCATTTTTTGCTCCGCCCCTAATGCAATTTTCGCGCACTTTCCGAGACAGTTGTTCAAGACACTCTTCCTGCATTCTGTCAAAAGCGCGATGCTCCGCCCCTTTTGCAACTCCTGCGCAATTTCCTATCCCCGTCCACTCCACCTGTTTTTGAACTGAAACCGAACGTTGAGAGCGAGGCTCCGCCCCTCTTGCAAGCCCTGCACACTTCTCATAACCCAACCTGGTTAGTGTTATAACTGCTGACTGCCGCATGAGCCCTTCTCTTTGATGGGAGATAGGCGTTTGTTGGAATTTGTGGAGCTGGTGCCGAGCCGGATGGGAGCACTGGAGCTGCCACAGGAGATGGTAGAATGACTGGAGCTGTGGCTGGGGCGATGGCTCTTTGATACTGAAATGTGTATTTTTTGAAAAATTTTATCATTTTTCGTGTAAAAATAGTATGTCTTGACGGAATTTACTCAAAAAACTGGTTATCTGAGTCTATTTCGACGAAAGACACAAGAAAAATGGCAATAGTTTATGATTTGAAGAAATTTAACGAAAAACTAGAAGATTGATTGACGGGAAACTGAAGATTATCGGGTTTTTCAACAAAAAATCTATAATTTTTCGATTTTTGTTTCAAAATTGGAGAATCGGTGTAAAAAAATTGTTTTTCATCGTAATTTCATCGACAAAAAAATCACAAACTTTTGGTCCTCCGCCACATTGCGCTGAGCATTGATCGTTTCCTCCACCAAGACCCAGAGCACCTCCGAACATTGAAAGCATTTGACTGACACCAATGAGCTTAGGAAGACCGCTTAATTTCCCGTTGATCTGAAAGTTGCGAATGCAGTGCGGTCGCGTCGCGGTCCAACTTACCTTCTCATTGATAATGTTAGGAAGTTGGTTGCAAATTTGGCCTGGGATCATTGTCTTGACTTGGTTCGAGATTTGGGACTGAAATAATTTTGTTAAGGGCGGGGCTTAGGTTTAGTTTGATTGGTTGAGAAAATGTTAAAATTGGGCTCTTCTAGAAATATTATTTTTGACCAATATTTTTTGTAATTTCACAGAAATCGATGATAATTTTATTTCATTATTTTCCGATCAATGTTTGAATTTAAATTGGAATATTTCAATCTGAAATAATCTAGAAATACAATTTTTGAGCTATATTTTTTCTCTGATTCAAGGTTTTTCAACGCAGAATCATTTTTTTATGTTTCAAATTTACATGAAATTCGTTAATTTCAATTTTTCATCAATAAACAGTAGTCTATGTACGCCTTTGAGCACACCGATCGACCTAACTTTCACAGAACTTGATTTTGACATCGAACTACTAAAAAATTGGAAATTTTACTTTTGACATTTTTTTTACTAATCAATAAAAAATCAATAATCTCTATCCAACTCACTCTGAACTGCGAATTAACCACGTCACCAATAATGCCGCCATTCTCGATGTAAGCATCAGCATATCCGATTTGCACGTTACATGAGAGCATTCGGAGATACGGCCCAGATGCACCATTCTCGACCGCCAAGTCAACAGTAATGGTGGCTTGGTGAACGTTGAGTTGAACGATACCGGAAAGAGCGATTGGCAGCAGTACGACGATTTGACCACCAAGGTTTCCGGTCACTCTGAACGTGAATATTTCTTGTGGTAGATCAAATTTTTATCACTATACTTTCAGTGGAAAATCACATTTTGTGACTTTTACTCTGTCTGGGTTCTCTCTCTCTCCCTTACGGTAGATCAAATTTTGGTTACTGTACTGTCAGTGAAAATTCGCATTTTGTGACTTTTACTCTGACCATCTGGGTTCTCTTCCTTTCCCTTACGATAGATCAAATTTTGGTTACTGTACTGTCAGTGAAAATTCGCATTTTGTGACTTTTACTCTGACCATCTGGGTCTCACTCACTCCCTCTCTCTCCCATGGTAGATCAAATTTTGTTCACTATACTTTCAGTGGAAAATCACATATTGTGACTTTTACTCTGTCTGGGTTCTCTCTCTCTCCCTTACGGTAGATCAAATTTTGGTTACTGTACTGTTAGTGAAAGTTCGCATTTTGTGACTTTTACTCCGACCATCTGGGTCTCACTCACTCCCACTCTCTCACTTACGGTAGATCAGATGCTGGGGGTTGTATTTTCAGCAGAAAGTCGAATATTCTGACTTTTACACCGACCGTCTGGGTCTCTCTCTCTCCCTCTCTCTCTCTCTCTCTCTCTCTCTCTCTCTCTCTCTCTCTCTCTCTTTCTAACTAACCCCAAATCGACGTTCTGGACTTGTAAGACCACTCTGTTTGGTGCGGCTGGGTACAAAACAACTCTTTGCGGGCACCGATAACGAGAAACGTATAGGTTGTAGATCTGGACACATCCTTGGACCTGAAAAAGTATTTTTTAGTTGTGTCTCGTTTGTGCCTAGTTCGTGGTGTCTACTGTTCTTATGCTGTGCCTTGTTATTGATGATTTGGTGATCATGAAAAGGACATGAAATATATGTTCCCACTTTTTGCCGAAGAAAAACAAAAATTTATCGAGTGATCGAACTTTGACCTCATGACTGGAAGACAGACACCTTAACCACTAGATCAGAGATATTAAAAACTGAATAGAAAATTGCCAAACTTTTTTTTCGAAAAAATTGAATTGAAGGTGATCGAACTGGGGCCTTGTGGTTAGTAGACAAGCGGCTTAACCACTAGACCAGAGATGCCGAAAACCAACCATTGGAACGCACTGATTTTTTTCTAAAAAAAACAAAAACATTGAAGCGAGGTGATCGAACTGAGGCCTTGTAGCTAGTAGACAAACGGCTTAACCACTAGACCAGAGATGCCGAAAAACTAACCATTGGAATACACTGTGAGATTGGTGGGATCCTCGCCTTCTTGATTTCGCTGTTCAATACACCCCCGAGGAGAGTAGAAGCGTATTGGAAGCTTCTCTCATTCACTCTTGCCCTGATCCCAGGGTATCCCTTGTTTCCTTGTAGTAGAACTGGGTTGAAATCAGGTCTGAACGGGAAAATCAATAAAGTCGATAATCGATTTTTCTCACCCAGCCGAGAAACGTGGATTGAACTGTCCGACAGCTGTACCGGCACCAGCACCAGGTGAATAGCCGGCTTGCGCCGTTAGGATGGTACTAAGGAGTACCTAAAGTTTTTTTCGCTTGGCTCAGTGGATTGGTTGTAGATTTCGGAGTTTTGCTATGAAAGTTCGGACCCCGCTGGGAGCATGATTTTTTTTTGCTTTTTCCAGGGAAACGGAGTCTTGAAGTGAAGTTGTTTCTGTGTTAGATCGTCAAGTTTTGCTATGAAAGTTCGAACCCCGCTGGGAGCATGTTTTTTTGCTTTTTCTAGGGAAGACTAGTAGTTTCTGTGGTAGCTCTTCAAATTTTGCAATGAGAGTTCGAACCCCGCTGGGAGCATGTTTTTTTTTGTTTTTTAGGGAAGACTAATAGTTTCTGTGGTAGCTCTTCAAATTTTGCAATGAGAGTTCGAACCCCGATGGGATAATGATTTTTTGCTTTTTGTCGCAAAGCTCAAAATTTTATAATATGATCGTTGCTGTAGTAGATCAAGGTCAAATCAAAAAGATATTTTTCATTTTTTTAAATGAAGAAGCCCTCAGGTTCAATCCCCACTGAGACTCAGAGTTTTGCCTTTTCCACTTACCGTAACAAAAACTCTCATCTCGAACGGTGAGAGTCGGAGTTTGAGGACGATTCTGAAATTAGAATTTGGATGATGGGAATTGTTAGAAGATAGGAAATCAAGAAAAAAGTGACTTTAGGTTGAGTTATTCAAGTTTGGGGTAAAGACTTCTAGACAGGGAAGGGTTCTGATCAGAAGTAGAGGTTTGAGCTTGGTTTAATTACCTAAGTTCTAGGTAAAAGGCTCTAGGTAGGGGGTACTGTGAAGGGCTTTTGGAGGGAAAAGTGGAGTTGTTCTTTGATTTTGTTACTTTAGTTTGGGGTAAATTGTTCTTTGTTAGAAGTACTGTGAAAAGTCCTGCCAGGAAGTGAAATTTGCAGTTTGGCTCAATTACCTTAAGATTTAGGTAAACTATTATTGTAGATATGAGACTAATCAGAAGTTGAGATAGAACTACCATGTAGGAAATACCAGAGCGGCTTCTGGTGGTGAATAGAAGTCGTGGTTTGGTTCAATTACCCAAGTTCGAGGTGAACCGTTCCCACAAAGGAAATCGAGGAAGCCAAGTACGTGTTGGCAGGGTAGATTGGGGGGATTCAGAAGCTGGGCAATCAGAAGGCGTCCGAAAGGGAAACTACAACCGGTTGGTTGATTGCATAACATATCGTTAGATCTTCCTTTCGCTTTTTTTCAAACTTACCCATCGGAGATAACGTTTGCGGGGGAGGAGGCGGTAGACTAGAGCTTGGTTGCGCAATCGAGGTCGCAACATATACTGGTTTCTTGAACTTGTGGCTACAAAGCACAGAATAAGCTTGACGGTGTGTGAGCGTAGCTACGTTCGACGTTACCCTCGATTCGCTAGACTAGTTTCGTTGTTCTTTCGGTTTCTTGAACCGCGGTCTACTATGCTCAAATGTAGCTAGACGGTGTGTGAGCGTAGCTACGTTCGACTAGTTTTTATGAGTCTCAACCAGTCTTTGTGTTGTCAAAGTTACCCTCGATTCGCTAGACTAGTTTTGTTGTTCTTTTGGTTTCTTGAACCGCGGTCTACTATGCACAAACGTAGCTAGACGGTGTGTGAGTGTAGCTACGTTCGACTAGTTTTCATGAATCTCAATCAGTTAGTCTTAAACTGAAATCTTTGCTCTGTGTGGAGTACGAAAAATACGCTGTTTTTTTGCAATAAAATGCTCCAACGCACAGAAGAAGCTCGATGGAGTGAGCGTGGTTACGTTTCTCAAGCCTCTTGA
>OZ022254.1:13324999-13349999 GCA_963978915.1 Caenorhabditis parvicauda | reverse complement strand
AAAATCATTTTTCTGAAATTCTGGAGAAATTGTTGAAAAAATTAGAAAAAAACAATCGTCTATTTTCAACTAAATGAGGCGATAACTGTGATTCGAACGCCGTTGCATGTCTCTAAACAACAACAAAAACGGGATTCTCGCGCCATCGGGACGCGTACTTGATTGCATCATTATAACTAATTAATTACTTTGAAAAGTTGGATAATCAAGAAGTTGAGTAAGTGAAGAGAGGGGCCTCTCAATCCACCATTGGTGTTGGATGTTGAGAAGGCAAAACGTGTTTTATTATTATGCCACACGATCATCTCTCACTCTGACGAGGTACCATACAATATGTATTCGGCCACTCAACGGTCAATCCGACTTCTCGAGTTTTCCGCGCGCTGAAGTGCGGAAGACGTGTTTTCTGACCGTTTTTGAAGACGGTATTGATCTGGCCTCGTTCAACTACGTTATTCAACTCCCGAGGTATCTTGAGGTTTCCGCGCGGTGAAGTGCGGAAAGCGTGTTCTCTGATCGTTTTTGGAGACACTCTTGGTCCAGCTTCGCTCAACTGTCCAACCCGACATCCGAGGTACCTCGAGTTTTCCGCGCGGTGAAGTGCGGAAGACGGCTTTTATGATTGTTTTGGAGGCAGTACTACATTCATCAAGAGGCTCACTACATGTGAAAATAGTTATACCAAGCTGTATAGATGAAAGATATGAAACCAAGCTTCGCTCAATCCGTGAACCGCGAACCTCGCGACGTTCACACCTCCGCAAACCGAAAGCTTCCTCTGATTGTGAAAGTCAAAAAGCAAAGTGAATCAAAACGGCCAACTTTTGCACGTGGAACAGGATCTTTGGCAGTTTTTGGCCGAAATCCATCCAAGCATGGAAATACCATTCATATCGAGGTGTGCCGACACGAGGTAAACACAAAAATGTCCGAAAACATGACCGAAACTGGTTATCACTCGAGTTCGAGTCCTCTCGGCAGAAAAAGCAAAAAAAAAGAAGGGAACCAGCGGGAGTCGAACTTTTGAGCTGAGATTTGTAGTTTGAGTTTGGCGCTCTGAGCTATGGATTGTGATTACTAGAATCAGTGAAATAGTGTTCGAATCTAGAAGAAAAAACAAAAATGACCACTTGGAGTCGAACTCTTGAGCTAAGATTTAGAATTTGCAAAGATTGCACTGAGCTATGGAAACTGCTATTTCTGATTATGACTCTATGTGAAAATGATCATGAAATTATTCAACAAGAAGAAAAACAAAAATGAACCTCTAACATGGGAAGTATATGAAAGCCCGGAGAATCTATGAGGTCTGAGTGGTATCTTAGGTTTTCAAATATGGAGAAGACGATGGAACTGCTTTCAGAAGTTGCTTCACCGACCTCGTTTAGGAGTTATGACCAAAAATAGAACTCACACGCAATTTTCAAAAAAGGGGGATCTGTGATGTTGGGTAGGAAAAACTGTTGATATTTTGCATTTTATTGAATTTTAAAGGTTCGTGATGCACGGAAAATTTAGTTTGCCTGAATTCTGAGGCTCGATTCAGAAGTTACATGCATCTGAAGTGGACGTAAAAAATCGTCCAACTTTCACCTTCTGTAACTCGACTCCTAACAGATTTCCAGAGGCGAGACCTATTCCAAACGATTCAGAATGATTGAATCTATCAATTCCTACGTTTTCAGTCGATTCTAAGACAAAAATGTTTGGGTCCAAAATCGGAAAGAGTTACACAAGTGTTCATAATATGAGCCTTGATCACAAGTGATGAATCGTTGTAGTATTTCTCGGGCAAAAAACGTGTATCAAGTGAGAATCGAACTTTGCCGTGAAAAATGAAAGGCGTGAGCTTTGACCACTCTACCACGGAAGACACAAATTTTTACGTCAACTCCATGTTCACTCATTCGCTCCATTTCACGACAGAATTCTTCAACATTACAGATCCCACTTTTTTGAAAATTGCGTGTGAATTGTATTTTTGGTCATAACTCCTAAACGAGGTCGGTGAAGCAACTTCTGAGAGCAGTTCCATCGTCTTCACCATATTTGAAAACCTATGAGACTACTCAGACCTCATAGATTCTCCGGGCTTTCATATACTTCCCATGTAAGGGAACCGAACTTAATAACATGAGCCTCCTTGTCAGGATCCGAACCCGTATGGCAAAATTTTTAGCCCAGAGCTTTAACACTGATCTATTGAAACATAACTTTGAACTGGTTGTAAAAGTATACCAAGATGTGAGAAAGCCTGAGGTGAGTAAACGTAGTTTGAGTATGAGCGAGAAGAACTGGTTTTGCTTACAAGCTGCCTGCCATTCAAGAAAGGTGAACGAGTGTGTGTGTGGATTTTCACCACCTTTTTACGAGTATTCGTAGGTCGATGGGGTTACTGTAGTGTAGAGTAAATCAGAGAGTTACTGTAGATATGAGGTAGATCAAAAGGTTACTGTGGCATGAGGAAGATGAGAAGGTTACTGTAGAATTTGTAAGATCGTGATACCTAGGAAGTGGAAGACCAAGAGCTTACTGTGGAAAGTAGTAGATCAAAAGGTTACTGTGGCATGAGAAAGATGAGAAGGCTACTGTTAGAACGAGGAAGATTAAAAGGTTACTGTAGTATGTAGTAAATCAGAGGGTTACTTTAGATATGAGGTAGATCAAAAGGTTACTGTGGCATGAGGAAGATGAGAAGGTTACTGTAGAATTTGTAAGATCGTGTTACCTAGGAAGTGACAGACCAAGAGCTTACTGTGGAGAGTAGTAGATCAAAGGGTTACTGTAGAAAGTGGTGGATCAGAAGGTTACTATAGAACGAGGAAGATTAAAAGGTTACTTCAGTATGGAGTAAATGAGAGGGTTACTGTAGATATGAGGTAGATCAAAAGGTTACTGTGGAGTAAGGAAGATGAGAAGGTTACTGTAGAATTTGTAAGATCGTGTTACCTAGGAAGTGGCAGACCAAGAGCTTACTGTGAAGAGTAGTAGATCAAAGGGTTACTGTAGAAAGTGGTGGATCAGAAGGTTACTATAGAACGAGGAAGATTAAAAGGTTACTTCAGTATGGAGTAAATGAGAGGGTTACTGTAGATATGAGGTAGATCAAAAGGTTACTGTGGAGTAAGGAAGATGAGAAGGTTACTGTAGAATTTGTAAGATCGTGTTACCTAGGAAGTGGCAGACCAAGAGCTTACTGTGGAAAGTAGTAGATCAAAGGGTTACTGTAGAAAGTGGTATATCAGAAGGTTACTGTAGATATGAGGTAGATTAAAAGGTTACTGTAGTATGTAGTAAATCAGAGGGTTACTGTAGATATGAGGTAGATCAAAAGGTTACTGTGGCATGAGAAAGATGAGAAGGTGACTGTTAGAACGAGGAAGATTAAAAGGTTACTTCAGTATGGAGTGAATCAGAGGCTTACTGTAGAAATGAGGAAGATCAAAAGGTTACTGTGGCATGAGGAAGATGAGACGGTTACTGTAGATATGATGTAGATCAAAGGGTTACCGTAGAACGAGTTAGATGGGAAGGTTACTGTAGAATTGGGTAGATCAAAGGGAAATTTATCAAATAGTTCCCAGGGTAGTTAAAGTTACAGTAGTTCCTGGTATTCAGTAGGTCAAAAAAATAGTTTATAATTTCACTGTATATGAAGAAGGTAATGTTGAAATAGATTAAAAGGTGACTGCAGGAAGATTTTAAGTAAGTGACTGTGAAACGAGTTAGATGGGAAGATTACTGTAGAAATCGGTAGATAATAAAAGTTACTGTAGTTTTGGGTAGATCAAAAATTGCAAAGCAACAGAAAGTGTAAGGAGGTCAAAACAAGTGACAGAAACAGTACCATAAACTTTCGAAAAAAGAAAACGACATGAGACTTTCACCTAGAGACCTTGGCAAAGATCATCTTCCTCATGGATTAGTGCCAATTTTGAAACAACAAATTATAGCTCAGTGCGACTGACGAGAACTACAAATCAGAACATGAAAGTTCGATTCCAGGTCGTCAATATTTTTAATTTTTCTCTGAACTTTTTCAAAACTTTTTTCCATAGCCTAGTGCAACTGAATCGAACCAAGAATCAGAACTCGAAAGTTTGATTCCGGGTTGTACTTTTTGCTTTTTTGACATATCGAATCTATAGCCCAGTGCGCCAAACTCAAACTACAAATCTCAGCTCAAAAGTTCGACTCCCGCTGGTTCCCTTCTTTTTTTTTTGCTTTTTCTGCAGAGAGGACTCGAACTCGAATGATAATAACCAGCTTCGGTGATGTTTTCGGACATTTTTGTGTTTACCTCGTGTCGGCACACCTCGGTATGAATGGTATTTCCATGCTTGGATGGATTTCGGCCAAAAACTGCCAAAGATCCTGTTCCACGTGCAAAAGTTGGCCGTTTTGATTCACTTTGCTTTTTGACTTCCACAATCAGAGGAAGCTTTCGGTTCGCGGAGGTGTGAACGTCGCGAGGTTCGCGGTTCATGGATTGAGCAAAGCTTGGTTTCATAGCTTGGTATTACTATTCTCACATGTAGTGTAGCCTCTTGTTGAATGTAGTACTGCCTCCAAAAACGGAGGTTTGAACGTAGCGAGAATCATGTCATCACTGTAGTCGAGCGTAGCGAGACTCGCACTTCTGACGTAGATGAGCGTAGCGACGTTGACGCTCAAAACGTAGTTAGGCGTAGCGAGACTCGCACTCCTGACGTAGATGAGCGTAGCGACGTTGACGCTCATAACGTAGTTAGGCGTAGCGAGACTCGCACTTCTGACGTAGATGAGCGTAGCGACGTTGACGCTCATAACGTAGTTAGGCGTAGCGAGACTCGCACTTCTGACGAAGATGAGCGTAGCGACGTTGACGCTCATAACGTAGTTAGGCGTAGCGAGACTCGCACTTCTTACGTAGATGAGCGTTGCGACGTTGACGCTCATAACGTAGTTAGGCGTAGCGAGACTCGCACTTCTGACGTAGATGAGCGTAGCGACGTTGACGCTCAAAACGTAGTTAGGCGTAGCGAGACTCGCACTCCTGACGTAGATGAGCGTAGCGACGTTGACGCTCATAACGTAGTTAGGCGTAGCGAGACTCGCACTTCTGACGTAGATGAGCGTAGCGACGTTGACGCTCATAACGTAGTTAGGCGTAGCGAGACTCGCACTTCTGACGAAGATGAGCGTAGCGACGTTGACGCTCATAACGTAGTTAGGCGTAGCGAGAGTCGCACTTCTGACGTAGATGAGCGTAGCGACGTTGACGCTCATAACGTAGTTAGGCGTAGCGAGACTCGCACTTCTGACGAAGATGAGCGTAGCGACGTTGAGGCTCATAACGTAGTTAGGCGTAGCGAGACTCGCACTTCTTACGTAGATGAGCGTTGCGACGTTGACGCTCATAACGTAGTTAGGCGTAGCAAGACTCGCACTTCTGACGTAGATGAGCGTAGCGACGTTGACGATCACAACGTAGTTAGGCATAGCGAAACGCGCACTTCTGACGTAGATGAGCGTAGCGACGTTGACGCTTATAACGTAGTTAGGCGTAGCGAGACTCGCACTTCTGACGTAGATGAGCGTAGCGACGTTGACGATCACAACGTAGTCAGACGTAGCGAAACGCGCACTTCTGACGTAGATGAGCGTAGCGACGTTGACGCTTATAACGTAGTTAGGCGTAGCGAGACTCGCACTTCTGACGTAGATGAGCGTAGCGACGTTGACGATCACAACGTAGTCAGACGTAGCGAAACGCGCACTTCTGACGTAGATGAGCGTAGCGACGTTGACGCTTATAACGTAATTAGGCGTAGCAAAACTCGCACTTCTGACGTAGATGAGCGTAGCGACGTTGACGCTTATAACGTAATTAGGCGTAGCGAGACTCGCACTTCTGACGTAGATGAGCGTAGCGACGTTGACGATCACAACGTAGTTAGGCATAGCGAAACGCGCACTTCTGACGTAGATGAGCGTAGCGACGTTGACGCTTATAACGTAGTTAGGCGTAGCGAGACTCGCACTTCTGACGTAGATGAGCGTAGCGACGTTGACGATCACAACGTAGTCAGACGTAGCGAAACGCGCACTTCTGACGTAGATGAGCGTAGCGACGTTGACGCTTATAACGTAATTAGGCGTAGCAAAACTCGCACTTCTGACGTAGATGAGCGTAGCGACGTTGACGCTTATAACGTAATTAGGCGTAGCGAGACTCGCACTTCTGACGTAGATGAGCGTAGCGACGTTGACGATCACAACGTAGTTAGGCATAGCGAAACGCGCACTTCTGACGTAGATGAGCGTAGCGACGTTGACGCTTATAACGTAGTTAGGCGTAGCGAGACTCGCACTTCTGACGTAGATGAGCGTAGCGACGTTGACGATCACAACGTAGTCAGACGTAGCGAAACGCGCACTTCTGACGTAGATGAGCGTAGCGACGTTGACGCTTATAACGTAGTTAGGCGTAGCGAGACTCGCACTTCTGACGTAGATGAGCGTAGCGACGTTGACGATCACAACGTAGTCAGACGTAGCGAAACGCGCACTTCTGACGTAGATGAGCGTAGCGACGTTGACGCTCATAACGTAGTTAGGCGTAGCGAGAGTCGCACTTCTGACGAAGATGAGCGTAGCGACGTTGACGCTCATAACGTAGTTAGGCGTAGCGAGAGTCGCACTTCTGACGTAGATGAGCGTAGCGACGTTGACGCTCATAACGTAGTTAGGCGTAGCGAGACTCGCACTTCTGACGAAGATGAGCGTAGCGACGTCGACGATCACAACGTAGTCAGACGTAGCGAGACTCGCACTTCTTACGTAGATGAGCGTTGCGACGTTGACGCTCATAACGTAGTTAGGCGTAGCGAGACTCGCACTTCTGACGTAGATGAGCGTAGCGACGTTGACGATCACAACGTAGTTAGGCATAGCGAAACGCGCACTTCTGACGTAGATGAGCGTAGCGACGTTGACGCTTATAACGTAGTTAGGCGTAGCAAAACTCGCACTTCTGACGTAGATGAGCGTAGCGACGTTGACGATCACAACGTAGTCAGACGTAGCAAAACTCGCACTTCTGACGTAGATGAGCGTAGCGACGTTGACGCTTATAACGTAGTTAGGCGTAGCGAGACTCGCACTTCTGACGTAGATGAGCGTAGCGACGTTGACGCTTATAACGTAGTTAGGCGTAGCGAGACTCGCACTTCTGACGTAGATGAGCGTAGCGACGTTGACGCTTATAACGTAGTTAGGCGTAGCGAGACTCGCACTTCTGACGTAGATGAGCGTAGCGACGTTGACGATCACAACGTAGTCAGACGTAGCGAAACGCGCACTTCTGACGTAGATGAGCGTAGCGACGTTGACGCTTATAACGTAATTAGGCGTAGCAAAACTCGCACTTCTGACGTAGATGAGCGTAGCGACGTTGACGCTTATAACGTAATTAGGCGTAGCGAGACTCGCACTTCTGACGTAGATGAGCGTAGCGACGTTGACGCTTATAACGTAATTAGGCGTAGCGAGACTCGCACTTCTGACGTAGATGAGCGTAGCGACGTTGACGCTTATAACGTAATTAGGCGTAGCGAGACTCGCACTTCTGACGTAGATGAGCGTAGCGACGTTGACGCTTATAACGTAATTAGGCGTAGCGAGACTCGCACTTCTGACGTAGATGAGCGTAGCGACGTTGACGATCACAACGTAGTTAGGCGTAGCGAAACGCGCACTTCTGACGTAGATGAGCGTAGCGACGTTGACGCTCATGACGTAGTTAGGCGTAGCGAGACTCGCACTTCTGACGTAGATGAGCGTAGCGACGTTGACGCTTTTAACGTAGTTAGGCGTAGCGAGACTCGCACTTCTGACGTAGATGATCGTAGTGACGTTGACGCTCATGACATAGTTAGGCGTAGCGTGACTCGCACTTCTGACGTAGGTGAGCGTAGCGACGTTGACGCTCAAAACGTAGTTAGGCGTAGCCAGACTCGCACTTCTGACGTAGATGAGCGTAGCGACGTTGACGCTCATAACGTAGTTAGGCGTAGCATAGAGACGTTGAAGATCACAACGCAGTTGAGCATAGCAAAACTCATGCTTCAGAGAGTTGAGCGTAGAGAAGTTCGTGTTCTTAACGTAGTTGAGCGTAACAATGTTGATGCCTGTAACGTAGTTTTACTTTACCTATGAAGTTTTCATATACCGTTAGTGTAGTGCGCATTTGAGATGGTTTTCGAGCGATACGAAATCCCTAAGTTTCAATCCGATAATGGAGAAAATAAAATGGAATGTGGTGAATACTTTCAGATTTTTATCGGATTCATACTGGTTCATGATGCAGATGCAGAGCTACCTCATTTTGACTCAATACTGAGCTACAGTAGGTTACAGTACTCTGAAGTTTTCATCATTTGTAACTCGTCACCCAGAAGTTTTCCAGCGTCGAGACCCAGATCATTGGATTCAGAAGGGTCAATTATATCGGCTACATTTTTTTCAAACGATTCTGAAATAGACTTTTGTTTCATTTTTTCCAAAGCAGCATATTTCACCAAATTTAACGGATTTTTGTTCTAAAACGAAAGAAATTGTTTGTTTCAAAAATAAAGCAACACCAAATTTGTCCCGAAATTAAAGCAACATCTTTTTTGTCCCAAATATAAAGCAACGCCATTTTTGTCCCAAAAATAAAGCAACGCCAATTTCGTCCCAAAAATAAAGCAACACTTTTCTTGTCCCAAAAGTAAAGCAACATCAAAACTTCGAAGGCACATTTATTACATCGATACTGATCATAAATCGTGTTTAGTACATAATAAGCACTTTAAGGTAATATCGCGTAGTTTTAGAAGGCGGTTTCGGTTTTCTCACAGTGTTCTTTAATTCGTAAGTGAAATTGGAGAGAGAAAAATAGGAGGGAGAAAATGGCAAACTTTAGTACAACAATTTTAAATAAATAATAAGTTATACAGGGTGTTCTGTTTGGTCCAATTTTTGGAACATTTCATGTGGTTGATGGTGTCAGAATGGTGAGACTTTTTGCGCGTCGAATGACCGAGTTTCTGGTGCATTCTCACGTCGGTGTATGGCGAGAAATTCAAAAATAGGTCATAACTCAAAAAGTCTCCTCATTGAAGGTGGCTTAAATGCCCTGGAGATGGGATAAAGCTTGGGCGACGACAAATTTCCAAGTGATAAAAAATCTTTAAGTTGAGGGCGGAGCATATCAATAGACACGGTGAGGGGGCGGGACATTTGCGCATGTGGGCGTGGCTTACATGTTCTCGTATTGGTCGATACGCCTCTTCGTGTTTCCTCCTCTGATTTGACGAAGGGTCTTGTACTTGTCGCGACCGGCTTTCTTGTTCTGAAAATTTAGCAATACAGCACATTTTCAGCAGTGATCTAGAACTTCGGTGCGAAAATGCAAAAACAAATAGCCCCTGGTGGAATCCGAACCCGCAACCTCTAGCACGATGGGTATAGCTTTACGCATTGCGCCAAGAAAAGTGGGCGGAGTCTAGTCTTCACAAAAACAATACCTCCATGTGAAGAACATCGTAGTCAGTCACACCTTGCTCGTCCTTGACTCCTTCGAGCTCTCTTGTGAGCAACTGCAAATTCGTAAATTGGGTACTGTAACTCACGAAATTTGGTTACTGTAGTTTACTGTAACTAGAGGAAAGTATTCATAGTTACTGTTTCGCGTTGAAATAACGTGTTGCTAGTATTTCGGGAGAATAATTCCTAATGGTTTTTTGTATACTGTAACTAACAAAGAGATTTCGTGATTACGGTAACTAGCAAAACGACTTCAGCTTACTGTAACTTTCATGGAAAACAATTTCCAGCTACAGAAAATACATCTAACCATTTTAAATGAATAACAACTATTTCGGAGTACTGTAACTTTCGAAAACGACTTCTCGCTACTGTATTTTCATGAGTCTAGTTTTGAATACTGTAACTTTCAAAAACGACTCCTTTCTACAGTACTTTCGTGAATACTTCGAAGTACCGTATGTATAAATCTGTAACTCGTGCAAAAACCGAAATCCAACAGTATGATCGATATCTAACTACTCTGAATAGAGAGAATTCTACTTCTGGATACTGTAACTCCCCAAAACGACTGCTCATCACTGTATATACCGTATGCATACAACTGTATCTCGAGTAAAAACCAATAGCCCACCTCCAGCTTCTGCTTGATGTTGACATTCTTCTCGGCGGCAGTGACACGGTCCAGCTCGTGTTGTGGAACGTTCTGCTCCGAGTCCTTGGTCAGCTCAGTCACACCATTCTCCTCATCGTCGGTCGCCGTATCGTTCTGGCTGAAGTGCTGCTGATGGTGGTGATGGTGACCGTTCTGTTGAGCCTGAAAATCGATATTGGCAATCAATCGATATTCATTTTTCATTTATTACATCTGATATACTGATTGCTTAGTTTTAATAAAAATTTTCCATCCTGTTCTATTCAATCGATATTCATTTTTTGTGGAAAAACTATTTTCACATCGATGAAACTCAATTTTGCTCATTTCAAAATATTGATTTGTTTTTTCGTGAGAAAATATTATCGAATACTCATGCTTTAATCTTTTCCATTCAAAATGTATTTTTCTGATTCTATGTAGCTCAGCAAATCAATTTTTATCGATTCAGTCATCTCGAAATATTTCTTGCCAAGAATTTTCGTGGTCTTAACCGAAAAATCTTACCTGAGACTGGAGATGAGTTGTGATGTGCTGCTGACGTTCAACTTCCGACCTCATGTTGATCACCTCGCGTTCTCTTTCTTCGACCTTAAAGGAATCTATATTGATTTTTCTCTTTTCTTTACTTGGTTTACTCGCGTTTCTTGACCTTAGCTAAACTTACATAAAAGGGAAATAATTTTTGGCCGCAGATTGCAGATCGAAACTACGACGTAGAATATTAAGCTGTGGAAAGTGAGGAATACAAGACAAAATCGTCGGATTTCTTCGAAACTTGTATTTAAAGAGTATCACGATCGTAGCGAGTTATAGCTGCTGGTTCAATTAAATACCTTCGGAACCTCATATCTTCGTTTGGAAAATCGTGGAAAGAGACAGAGAGAGAGAGAGAGAGAGAGAGAGAGAGAGAGAGAGAGAGAGAGAGAGATAGGAAGATAGCGGAGGAGTGAGAAAAGCATGCGGAAACCTTGCCTCAAAAAACCATCACCATTGTTCTCAATCAAGAAGTAAAGGAAAAATGGAAAAAGGGTCCCGAGCGTAGCGAGGCCAAGCCTGCTTGTTAGACCGAATCGCCGGATTTCTTCGCAACTCGATTATCGTATAAGGATTTCGGATTTGGAAGAAGAAATATACGATCGTAGCGAGGTATAGCTGCTGGTTCAATAGAATACCTTCGAAACTGCATATCTTCGTTTGAAAAATCTTGCAAGTAGCATTGTGGAGGTGTTGGAGAAGTGATTGATCGTGAATTACAAGTAGTACTCACGAACGGAGGAGGAGGAGGAGGAGGAGGAGGAGAGAGAGAGAGAGAGAGAGAGAGAGAGAGAGAGAGAGAGAGAGAGAGAGAGAGAGAGAGAGAGAGATAGAGTCCCCGCGCAGCCTGCGTGATTCAAGAAAAAAGCTGATTATCGCACAACCGGCATCGTTACAGTGTGTATAATGAAACTTATTAGTTGCAATCTTTTCACTCCTTTCACTTTTCGAAGAGTAAAAGTACGAATGATTATCATGTGAACTTCGAAATGTTCTAGATCTTTCGGAAAATGTTAAACTTTCAAAAAATCATTTTTCGAATAAGAAAATTGAAAAAGACTCAACCCCTGAATCACTTTTTGTTGAAAAGTAGAGAAATACTCAATTTCTGAATCATTCTAGAACCACTTTTTGACAATTTCAACATAATTCCAATTACGATTTTCAACAAAAATGTTGTTTCCAATTTTTCTGAACATTTCAACCAAAAAATACCCACCGCATCTCTGAGATGTCTCCTTTCCTCTTCGCTCATCGCGCGTTCGCTTTGGAGTTGGAGAGTGAGCTCACGGAGTTCGATCTGTAATTTGAAAAGTTTAAAAATTACTCAAACAGTATGTTATATCGAAACTCAGGTATCATCTAACCATTGAATTCTCATTTTTCAATCTTCAAACCATATAAAACTCATAACTTCAAGTCGTGAAAAACCATAAAAATCTATCCCTCCGCGGGATTTCTGAAAAATCATAAGAATGGCGCAGTGGTTAGCGAAGTTCACTACAACCAATTAAAGCATCAGGTTGCGAAATTTTCGCAGAATAAAGCGTTCCGTAAGAATTTTGGAGGATCGCTAGAATGACGCAATGTACTTTGATGTCTACTATCACGTCCACAAGTTCAATCCTCCCATGATTTTCTTTTTGCGAGATCATGAGAATGGCGCAGTGGACAATGATGACTACTATCACATTTAGGCCCGCAAGTTCAATCCCTACGAGGGATTTTGCAAGATAATCAAACCCCACCTCCTTGTTCTCCAAGGCTTGCTTGGCGAGCTGAAGCTGCTGCAGCTGGGACTCGAGACTGTGGATGGTCAGGTGAGCCTCTTCGAGCTCTCTTCTTGCTCTTTCCATGTCAGCCTGCAGTTTGGCCATCTTGTGTTCCGCTTCGCGTTGTCTCTGTTCGGCTTCTTCGCGAGCGCACATTTCCTGAATGTTGTCATTAGAGCATGATTACCCCTTTTGTCATGAGAGCAGGATTGCAACATCTGTCCTTCGAGCAGGATTACAATTTTACCATTAGAGCAGGATTGCAACATCTGTCCCTGGAGTAGGATTACCCCTTTTGTCATTAGAGCAGGATTACAACTTTTGTCATAAGAGCAGGTTTACAACTTTTCTCATTAGAGCAGGTTTACAACTTTTCTCATTAGAGCAGGATCACCCCTTTTGTCATTAGAGCCGGATTACAACTTTTCATGACTAGAAACTGAACGGACACCACTATATTCAATGGCAAGACTAGAAACTCAGTGAGATACATGTTTTATTGGTAAAAAATAATAAAATTGAATTCGAAAATTTTGCTTTTTTTTTGAAAAAATTGATTCCTTCAAAAACCGAAATTCATCTTTTTGAATAAATCGATTTTCAAAAAATCAATAATACCAACCTTGTTGAGCCTCTCCTGCTCGGCAATCTTGAGAGCTCTCTCCTCTCTCGCCTGCTGCTTCATCTGCTGCACTTCGATGCTGTCGGGCTTGCGACGGCGCATGTACAACTCGTGGTTGCCCATGCACAATGCCAGGATTCGCTTGTTGATGCGGAGACGTGGCGCGTAGAAGACAAAGTCCTGAATGGTGAAAATTGGAGAAAAAACTATTAAGGTCTCAAAGATATAGAGCGTTTCTCTATGGTACTCAGAAAAGTCAATTCTGATTGAATCCTAGCTTTTCCTAAATTAGATATGGTTGGATCCAATGAGAAATGCCTTCTCTATTGCGAAAGTTTGAAAAATGGGAAAAAAACTAGGAAAGCCTCAAAGATATACAGATTTTTCCACATTTTTGACATATACATTTTTCCTTCTTTTTTTGTATTTTTTACCCTCGACTTCCGGAAATGCACTATCTATATAGAGCTTTTCTCTATGAGACTTAAAGAAATTTCAGCATTCTGCCTCCACCTTAACAGTACTGCAAGTACTAACAACTGGACAAGTTATACGGCTCCTGACTTTGATCTATATCAAAATTATTTAGAATCAATCTTTTTAAAAATTCAACAAGCAAAAAGTACCGATAAGTCAGATTGAAATTTCAATAATGTTGAAAATTGGAAAAATTGAAATTTTAAACTTCATACCAGGAATAAACTAACAAATAATTTCAGCGCAGTTGTATCAAAGATGATTCTCATAACTTAATGTAAAAACACTCTTTTCATACACAGCTCAAGTTCAATCCCTCCGGCAGTTTTTGTTTTTTGTGAAGAGAAATCTTACATGAGCCTTCTTGTCGATCGGCTTGATGACAAACTTCTTGTCGTTGAACGAGATGTTTCTGATCTCAGACCATGGGAATCCAACTTTCGGCGATAGACGGTCAGTCTTGTCGTAGACGTTGAGTCCAAGAGCGTCGACTCCGAGGTACAAGTCGGTTCCTTTCTTGTTGCGGATCTCGAAGTACTGAAAAGAACTGATATTTTTTGATTTTCCTCTATCAGACATAATCATATTCACATGGTGATTTTTGTCATATTTTTTGAGATTTTTTTTTAATTTTTTGTGGATCTCGAAATACTGTAAAGAGCCGATATTCTAGGATTTTTTTTTCAAAATCTGACCTAATGATATTCGCACTATGTTTCAGGTCTTTCTTCAAAAAAATATATTTTTAATGATTCAAAAAAAAGTTATTGATCTTTTTCAAACGGAAAACATCGATATTTTTGGGGAAAACACACTATTTATGACTAATCCAGCCTAACATATCCAAGTGACAGTTAGCCAAAAAGGTAGGTCAAATTTATGACTGATCCTGGTCAACATATCCAACCTTTCAAAAAAAAAGAGAGAAAACTCACATTGACACCGTACATCTCAAGATCCTGAGCAATTTTTAGGTACTCCAACTGAGCCTGCTCACGGGTTGTACCCTTGTGGTCCTGCCACCAGGTCATGATTCTCGAGACCCATTCATCCGAGCTGAGCTTGAACTGACGGAGCACACGGTCTGGGAGGAGTCTGAAAGAGATGTTTCATGGAAAGTGGGCAAGATTGAAATTCATTGGTGGTCTTGGGAGACGAACCTTGGTCAAACTTTTTCTTATTTTTCTCGTTCCGCTTTTACGACTGATCATATTCATCAAAAACAGGCCAAATACATATTCTGATTGATTTTTCCTACACAAAAAAGGTTTAAAAAGGGTTAAAAATTGAGAACTTGTGAGAAAAAGACATTTTTCATGACTTTACTCTAATATTGCTGTTTTTCAGTAGGAGAGAAAACGTTCAAAGTAGTTTCGAGCTTATTTTGAATCATGTTACTTGGCAAAATGAGAAAAAACCAGGTTTTTCTTTGATTAATAACGTTTTAGAGCGGTGCAAAATCGTTTCTACGTTCAAACTACTCAGATTTCATCAATCTACCTAATAAAACATCACCAACTAGGAACTTTTCTTATGAAATAACAAGCAGGTAGTCCTCGCTACGCTCAGAGCCGTTTTTCATTACAAAAACACATATTCAGACCTTTTTATTGAAAAAGTAAGTAGTTTTCACTCCCTGTTCGCTTTCACACTCCCTGTACACTTCAAGTACGGTGAAAACTAATGCAAGTCGGGCTAGAACCAATGCAACAGCTGGTGGGCCCCCAGTGGTCACGTGTGCAGCGCTCGCAAAAAATGTGCAGTGGTGACCGAGTGGTTAAACTCAGGGAAAGAGAGTTTGACTGGATCCAGAAAAGTGCCAACTGGATCTAAAAAAAGTGCCAATTTGGTTGGTTTGATCTAATCGGCACTTTTCTGGATCTAGTCGGCACTTTTCCGGATCTAGTTGGCACTTTTCCGGATCTAGTTGGCACTTTTCCGGATCTAGTCGGCACTTTTCTGGAACCAGCAAGAATGTACCGCATCCAGCCAGCATTTTTAAAGAACCTACTGAACTTTGTGAATGTAGTCAGCTTTTTTTCTGGATCTACCCAACAATTTTTACGCATCCATTCCACTTTTCTTGATATATCACCAGATTCTATTCCGACGAATCCGACAGATAGACTGGTCTTGACCGCTTCCTCGGATTCGGAGTTCAGACTCAGACTTTCAAAGAGTATCAGCACGGTTACATCAAACAGGTAAACGGCAGAGAAATCTCCTCATGAACACTACTGGTGTAAAGTGAGGCGGCAGGGTGACTGCGACCAGTCGCGGACCATCCGCGGGTTTCGCCTGATTAACCTATTTCAGCCGTTTAGAGACAGATTTTGACCGTTCGAAAAGTGATACTGGGTTAATTTTTGTGAGTAATTCAGTTTTATCGTTCACACACTTACTATCTAAGCTTTAAAGTAGGAAAAATAATGAATAAATCGTGAAGTGTGTTGATCCAAACCTATTTTTGTGCTCATCCAAGCGTTCTTTGCAACCATAGCTCTTTTTTTGAGATTTTGTTGTGAAAGGCTCAAGTAAAGTCAGAAGTTTCGTCGTGTTTTTTCAAAGAACGCAGTTCGAATCAACAGTTCATGGGTGTTGCAGATCCCAGGTTTGGAGCTTCCATCGAAACTCGAGGTTAAGTAAGGAACATGTAATGTGTAAACCTATACGAGTATCTTTGAGTGTTGTTGATTGACAACATGTTTTATGAACAAATATTCATATTTTCGGCGAAAAATAGTTTCTTGATCTAGAGCGCACTTTTCTGGATCCAATTTGCTTTTCTGGATCTAGTCGAGCATTTGTCTAGATCTAGCCTGCAGTTTTTGAAATTCAATCTTAGTGACCCTATGTACCGAAAAGTCACGAAGTTGATGAAAATATTAAACGTACATGATAATTACGAAGAAATATCAAGTTGACATAAGAATTTAACTGTATTAAGCTCATCTCAAGTTTCGTCTAAAAAGTAGGACTAGATCCAGCTCTGGATCGAGTTGGTTAAAATTTTTAAATTGATCATAACTTTCTTGCAAACGATTTTTTTTTCAAAAGATTGATAGAAGGTGTTTCGAGAGTTAAAGTGATCACTTTGAATTATATACCATCTCAATCGGACGTGCAACTTTGGATCCAGTTGGCACTTTTCTGGATCTAGCCAAACTCTCTTTCCCTGAGAAGCGTTGTATTTCTACTCGATTAATGCGCGTTCGAATCCCGTCAACTACCGGCCACTTTTGCACAACCCCCCCCCCCCCCCGCAACAGAAACCAAAAAGCTTCACCCAAAAATTTGCCTCACGAAAAAGGGGGCGGGGCAAAGTGGGCGGAGGATTTGTCAATTAATAATATGATCTCACCTATCCGAGGTCAGAGCGTCTCTGGCTTGAGCATTGTGATCACCGTACTTGACTTGGACTGCGTAACTGGCTAGAAGGACCGAGGTCTCTGGTGGGCAGTAGATGTCGTCTCTCAAGATTCCTTCACGTACTTGGAGATAGAAGAGCTTCTGAAACATCGTTATTGCTTTTTGTTTCCAGAGTTATTTCACTCCTAAAAGGCGAGAAATGAATTTGTGCAAAAATCAAGATGAATTAGAAGTTCCTGTCTTCCTCCTTCTATCGCCTACGCACACCTCGGCAAAAACATAAGACAATATAACCGCTTCGCAGCCGCTTTGCCGGACTCCGCTTTCATTTTCTAAACTGTTTGTTTTTCAATAAATGCTCCACTTGAAATAATGAACGTTGCGGACTGTTCTCAACGATAGTTTTGCCTACTTCAAACATTTTTGACAAAAAAAATAGGAAAAGTAAAATTTTTTGAAATTTGATCGACTATATCGATTTCACACTGCGGCAAACACAGTTGAAAAGTGTAAGCAAAAAAAATCGGTAGAGTAGATCAAATTTCAGTTGATTTAGTCCAAAAATTGTACTTTTCCTACTTTTTTTCATCCCAGATTCAAAAATCGTAACGAAAAAAAATGTTAGAAGTAAGTGAAACTATCGTTGCGAACAGTCCGCAACGTTCATTATGTCAAGTGAAACATTTATCAAAGTACAAACACTTTCGAAAATGAAAGCGGAGGTCGGCAAAGCGGTTGCGAAGCGGTTGCGAAGCGGTTTTATTGTCTTATGCGAGTGCCTAGGTGTGCTTTTTCCAATTTTCAAATTTACCTCCAGTCTCATCTTGAGTACTTTTTCAGCGGTTTTATCTTACTTTTTCATTCCAAATTAGACATTTTTCTAATATTCCATTCTATACCCCTACGCTTCCTATAATCAAGACCGAAAACCAAAATTCAGTCCTTGTTGTGCATTCATTGTTGATAAAATGCTTATCTTTTATGCCTTGCATTCTTATTGATAAACATCAAAAGAGGTAGTACAGCGACTGTAGTTCGAAAGAAAACAAAGTTGTTTTTACAAACTAATCTTGAAAAATTTCATTTTCCACAAAAAATCTAATATTAACACTGGAAAACCACAAAAAATTCCTTTTTACATGACATTTATAACAAAAAAATGGAAGATGTTTTTCCAGTTTTTAAAAATTAATAATAATTTTTTCAATAGCATTTTTCTCTAGCTTAGGCAACATTAATAATTTTTATGATAAAAACGCATATTTTGGCATCATTTCATCAGTTTTATCCGAAATACATAGAAGTTTACTACTTTGACTGGTAAAAATAGGAATTTCCCAAATTTCGAAGTAATTTTTTTCTCTAAAAAGGGAAACCCCTCTCTCCGGGTCAATGCATTAGCTAATTGTCGCAACCGTAGCGTTTAGTCAAACAAAAATGGCGAGGAAAAGACGTTGGGGGGCTTCTCGTATTACTTGTCTGGGGAGGTCGAGAAATCAACAAACGGAAAGTGGTTATGTCTTTCTCGGTTTCATAGTCCAAGTTTGAGGTAAAATTTGGGGGTTTGGAAGGTCTAATTATGTTAGCTTCATCCTCACTAGGTTCAACTACGTGAAAAACTAACTCTTTCTTCGTTCCATAGTCCTTTTTTTATTCGTTTTTATTGTTTTATTCGTTTTTATTGTTATAAACCTCTTGTTTAAAGTTTCTTGATTGTATCTCTTATTTTTAAGGGATCCTATGATGTTTTGTCCCTTATAGTCACGTTAGATTCAACCTTTCGCCGCTAAACTACGCCACTACTTTCGCTATTTCTTTAAAAGTAAGTTAAATATCCATAATAAAGCAAGAACTAGGCATGGGAAGATTGGCAACCGGCGGCAGTGGATTGGCAATGAAATTTGTTATAACGTCAACGTCAAAAAGGCCTAAAAATCGGAATCCAAGTCAATTGCATTGCCAATCGACTGCCACTGATTGGCAACATGCCCATGCCTAGTTCTTGCTTTATTACAGACAAGCAGAGAGTCCTCGCTACGCTCAGAGCCCCTCTCTCCCTTTCTCATTACAAAATTTCATATTCATACTTTTTAATTGAAAAAAAAAACGTAGTTTTTAGAAGCAAGATCCTTACTATTTCTCTCTCTCACTCTCCTTTTCTCTTTTCCTTCTTCTCTCTCTCTATCTCTCTCTTTCTCTCTTTTTATATCTATCTATCTCTCTCTCTATCCCTTCCTCCTCGCTGCTCGCTTTCAAACTCCCTGTACAATCCAAACACGACGAACACTAATGCAAATGTGGCTAGAACTAATGCAACAACCTGCGAGGGTCCCCAGTGGTCACGCGAATAGCACTAATCAGAAACGTGCAGCGATGGCCGAGTGGTTACAGCGTCTGATTTGTAGTCGCTTAACGCGCGTTCAAATCTCGTCAACTACCCCGCCATTTTTGCACAACCCTTCCTCTTCCCTCCTCCCCGTAAATCGACACATAAATGGATCACCCAAAAATTTGCCTCACGAAAAAGGGGGCGGTCCCCTTGTTCTATTATTAATATGATATCTAACTTACTTTTAAAGAAATACCGAAAGTAGTTGCGTAGTTTAGCGTCGAAAGGTTGAATCTAACGTGACTATAAGGGACAAAACATCATAGGATCCCTTAAAAATGAAACATACAATCAAGAAACTTTAAACAAGGGGTTAATAATAACAAAAAACGAATAGAATAAAAAATGAAATTAACACAATTACACCTACCAAACTCTCAAATTTTACCTCAAACTTGGACAATGGAACCAAGAAAGAGTTAGTTTTTCACGTAGTTGAACTGAGTATGAAGCTAACACAGTTAGACCTTTAAAACTCCCAAATTGAAAAACCGTGAGAGCAAAAACCGTAAGAGAAAAACTCTTCAAAAATTATGATTCTCTTGAAACATGAAAAACTTATAATTCTGCAAACTGCGCACAAAAATTTTGCAAATCATACCATGGTCACTTCCTGAATGATCTCCTCGGCGACATCTTCTGGGTAGAACTTTGCGCGGAAGTTGAACATCAGGGTTGTGTCCTTCTTGACGTCCTGCGACAACACCTTCTTGTTCAGCTTCAGCCAGGTTGGGAAGCCTGAAAAAAACCTGTGAGAAAGGACAAAAACCCCGGTTGGGATCGAACTCTGCCCTTTTAACTTGGGAGTTTAGCAAAAATACCACTGCGCTATGTGCTCACCTTTGGTGTCGACGTATTGCAGACCAAAATACCAAATCTCGCGCAGTCCTACTGTCTTGACGACTTGGTCGAAAAGTTGCTTGCCGGTGGTCGTCGACTGGATCGCGAACTCCAGTTCAGCGTCCATGGTGGTAACGCGTACATTTATCTGTAAATCGTTGGCATAGGTTCGGATCCGGACCGCGTATTTTTGTTTTTTCGGTCCTGGATAATCAATACTTGTTTTTTTCGTCTATCGACTCGGCAAAAAAAGCTTATAGATCGGAACCGGATGATAAATTTTTGCTTTTTCTTACGCGTACATTTATCTGTAAATCGGTGGCATAGGTTCGGATCCGGACCGCGTATTTTTGTTTTTTCGGTCCTGGATAATCAATACTTGTTTTTTTCGTCTATCGACTCGGCAAAAAAAGCTTATAGATCGGATCCGGATGATAAATTTTTGCTTTTTCTTACGCGTACATTTATCTGTAAATCGGTGGCATAGGTTCGGATCCGGACCGCGTATTTTTGTTTTTTCGGTACTGGATAATCAATACTTGTTTTTGCATTTATCGACTCGGCAAAACAAAGCTTATAGATCGGATCCGGATGATAAATTTTTGCTTTTTCTTACGCGTACATTTATCTGTAAATCGGTGGCATAGGTTCGGATCCGGACCGCGTATTTTTGTTTTTTCGGTACTGGATAATCAATACTTGTTTTTGCATTTATCGACTCGGCAAAACAAAGCTTATAGATCGGATCCGGATGATAAATTTTTGCTTTTTCTTACGCGTACATTTATCTGTAAATCGGTGGCATAGGTTCGGATCCGGACCGTGTATTTTTGCTTTTTCGGTCCTGGAAATTCAATACTTGTTTTTTTCGTCTATCGACTCAGCAAAACAAAGCTTATAGATCGGATCCGGATGGTAAATTTTTGCTTTTCCTCACGCGTACATTTATCTGTAAATCGGTGGCATAGGTTCGGATCCGGACGGTCTGTTTTCGCACTTTTAAAACTTCTTTTTGACAGTTAACTTCTGTTTTTTTCTTATATCAAATCAACAAATATAGCTCATTGGATCGGATCCGGATATTCATTTTTGCTTTTTCTCTTGCTCTGATTTTTCAACCTATTCGACTGATAAAAACACTCAATTTACAGGGTTTATCCACAAAAAAACCTCGTTGGATCGAATCCCGGTCATCAAGTTTTGCTATTTATGACTCATAAAATCAGTTCAACACATTTCTTCACAATTTTTAACGACTGGAATCTAAACTTTAATACTTTACGTTATCAATGGATCATAAAGTATACACACCGGTATAAAAAGGATCACATGGTTCGAATATCCACCCTCGCGGTATGTTTTCGAAGAACATGGGGTTACACTATCTGACCTCGTAGTCCGACTTTATGGAAAAATAAAATATTTCAAACTTCTGTATGATTTCAAAACAGCTTTTCAAAAAAAAAAACAAAATAGTACGACAAGGTGTAAAAATCAATTTTGTAGCAAGATTAGATAGAAAATGATGGAAAACCCACACTTTTTGAGTCCATCGCAATTTCTCGAAAGTAAAGCGAATGATTTAACTGATAATGCAATGGTGACTTATCTAGTGACAACGCATTTTTTCCTATGTAACGCCCATCTTTCTTGAAAATTTGTTATCAGCATTACGTTATATAACCAGGAATGAAGCATAGGAACACAGCTTTTTTTTAAATTTTATAGCATTATTCGGCATGAAAAGTATTAACACATCAAAGGCCCATGCGAAAATGCTCGGACCCGCGCCAGGTCCTCTTTTCAGAAATTTCCGTCTTTTCTTTTAGATTACTAATTCCCATCTTAGGTTTGTGAAAACAATGAATCAAAACTGGAATAAAATGCGTAAACCATTTCTTTTCGAATATTTCTACATCTTCGAACATTATCGACTTTTTTTTCGACACGAGCACTATCGGCACACATAGAGCCAGTGGAAGAGTGCTCGGACCCGCACCAGGCACTCTTTTCGGAAATTTCCGTCTATTTCTTTTAAATCACTACTTTGCATCCTAGGTTTGTGAGAAAAAATGAATCGAAACTGGAATAAACCTTGGAAACCACTTCTTTTCGAATATTTCTACATCTTCGAACATTATCGACTTTTTTTCGATACGAGCACTATCGGCACACATAAAGCCAGTGGAAGAGTGCTCGGACCCGCAACAGGTCCTCTTTTCGGAAGTTAAAAAATTGGATCAGTCATTGAAATGTACAGTTCGTACGAAAAATCTCAGTTTTACGAAATGTTCAATCGGTTTTTTGAAAATTTTTCATGCTATAAAAAGAAACCTAACCACAATTTCTGTCAAAATAGTGAATATTTTTAAAAATTCAAAAATTACCGCTTTCTTCGACATTTTTGCTGGTTGGCTTAGATTTTGCTCGGTGGTCGCTCTCCTAGTTCGTTTTTGATCGTCTGTAATGTGAACACCTTGAGAATGATAGAGAGAGAGAGAGAGAGAGAGAGAGAGAGAGAGAGAGAGAGAGAGAGAGAAAGAGAGAAAGGGAGAGAGAGAAATTGTCAAAAGTGAACTTAATCTGGAAGAGTCATTCAAAACATACTTTATTTTTGACTCACAACCTTAAGATAAGCAAATTTCAGCATTCTGAATGAATCGAGTTTTTTCAATGAAAAACGACAGAATAAACACTATTGGTATCTCAACTTTAAGATTTAGTGCGCTTTAAAGCAAGTTTCTCGGGGATTTGACATTTTCCTGTATGGAAAAAGTCCGAATCAACAAGAAAACGACATTTTTCAACACAAAAAATGCGATGAAACGTCTTGAAGCAATAAAAAACACCATTTTATCGACAAGAAGAGTGCGGATGAAAAGAGGTGGATGTGAATCGAAGGTAGGGGAGGCAACGCGATATGGCCCATAAAACTGATGAGAGGTACGCGAAGGTGAAAAAAGATCAGCAACGAGTTGGGACTCTCGGTTGGCTTGGGCAAGTCGGAAAATATTTTTTCTTTAATTTTGAGCAGAAGTCGGAAGAAAAAATCATATCATTTAGAAAAAAAACATAACATACGATGGCATAAGACGCGCTTTGTTGAGAAATGGATAGAAGGCAGTGGAATCGCCCCCTCAAAAACAAATGAGTCACGGAATATCGATGATTCATCTGATTCCAAATTGAAAAAAAGTGGATACTGTGTCGGTATTTCCAGTGTGCAGACTTCCAATGGTCAGTTTCTTGAATGAATCAATGAAAACATTTTCATGACCGTTTCATTTTCTTCCGAACACAGATCGCTTTTAGCGTTTCTTTTTCAGATCACTCACTAAACATGCTATGTGCCAATCGTAAAGTTTAATAACAACAACTACCTTTTTAAGCTATACAGCAAAAAGAGGAGCGAGAGAGTGTATGGGAGACACAAGGCCAGTATCGTTTCGGCTATGTTGAGTCGGGTTAGTCATATCTTCGACCAACAGAAGCTCAAAAATTCAACACTTTGCCACGTAAAGTGTAACAACAAAACCAAAACTACTATGTAAAGCTGGACAAAACAGCAAAAGTGGAGCGAGAGAGAGAGAGTGAGTGGGTATGTAGAGAGAGTGTATACAGGGACAGTATCGTTTCGGCTATGTTGAGTCGGGTTAGTCATATCTTCGACCTACAGAAGCTCAAAAATTCAACACTTTGCCACGAGCCAATCGTAAAGTGTAACAACAAAACCAAAACTACTATGTAAAGCTGGACAAAACAGCAAAAGAGGAGCGAGAGAGAGTGTGAGTGGGTATGTAGAGAGAGTGTATACAGGGACAGTATCGTTTCGGCTATGTTGAGTCGGGTTAGTCATATCTTCGACCTACAGAAGCTCAAAGATTGAACACTTTGCCACGAGCCAATCGTAAAGTGTAACAACGAAATCAAAACTACCATGTAAAGCTATACAATACAGCAAGAGAAGAGTGTGTGGGTGACACTGAGCCAGTATCGTTTCGGCTATGTTGGGTCGGGTCAGTCATATCTTCGACCTACAGAAGCTCAAAAATTCAACACTTTGCCACGAGCCATTCGTAAAGTGTAACAACAAAACCAAAACTACATGTAAAGCTATACAAAACAGCAACAGAGGAGTGTGTGTATGGGTGACACAGAGACAGTATCGTTTGGTTCTCATTCTGTCCATTATGACTCATGTAGACTCGCCGCCGTTTCTTCATCTATAGTGCCTCCTCTCCTTCTCCTCCTCCTCTTCTCTTCCTCGCGATCAATGCGAGACAAGATGACTTGACAACAAGTGAGAAGAACGAACAGTGCGGTTTGTATGTGATTGAGAAGCAGTCGTGTGCCCCCCTCCTCAGTCATATCGCTCTTAGTCAACGTTCAAACATGCGGGCACCCTGTGTATGTGTTTAGTAATGCATGGACCTGAACACCTTATACGGTAGTGGGTGAGCAGATCGGAACCCGTGGCGGGTCGGCATCTTCATTTCACAAAGGTGACGTCATCACCTTATACGGTAATGGGTGAGAGGATCGGAACCCGTGCCAAATCGGCATCTATTTTGGCTTCATTTCATAAATGTGGCCTTACCACCTTATACGGGTGTTGTTAGAACCCGTGGCGGGTCGGCACAACTTGTTGAGTTCCTGATGATAATGAATATGATAACCTTCTCGCCGTGTGAAAAGTTCGGTACGTTCTAGGGTCCGACATCAGTCTTGGCTTATAGAAGTAACCCTTATAAGGTTTATTATTATTATAA